>JAREIK010010583.1:0-86835 GCA_029783825.1 Sapria himalayana | reverse complement strand
TTAAAATATAATTAAAAACCTAAAATGATTCAGAATAAATCAAAATATATTACTATATAATAATTAGTTGTTTTAAAATATTTTTTTCATTTAAAAGGTTTATCCATATTTTTAGATGAAAATTAATTTATATAAATTATATTTGTCTAACTCATAATTTAATTTTTAATTAATATTTATATAAAATAAACAAATAAATAATTAAAATGAATATTTAAAATTATAATTAAAAAAATAATATTGAGATTTGTTCTTTATTATTTTGGTATACCAGTCTAATTAAATTAGATCTATCACACTAATAATTTATTTTGTAATTAATATTTCTATAAAAATAACTGATAAATAATTAAAATAAAATTTAAAATTATACAGAATAAATTAAAATGAGATTATGAATATTATTAATGTATACCACTTTAATATTTAAGTATTTAGAGGTTTTTTCATTTATGACTTTAGCGATTTATGTTTTTAGGCATTTAGTGGTTTATAGGTTTTATTTAAACAATGTAATAATAGAAAAATTATTTTTGATATTTTTTCACATATTCAAAGGTTACAACCTTTGAAAATATAATAATTTTAAAATTTTTTAAAAATGTGAATACAATATTTAGTAATAATAATCATTATAATTATATATAATATAAACTTAATATAAACAATTTTATTGATAGAATTGATATCAATTATTAAAAAGTAAATTAATATGCTATTATTAATATGATAGATATAAATTAAAATATAATTGCAAAACCTAAAAATATTCAAAATCCAAGTAAAATTTATTACTAAATAAACAATTTTTTAAATTATTTAAATTATATTAAGGTTTAGGAGTTTAAAGGTTTAAGTATTTAGGGTTTCGGGGTTTAGGAGTTTAGATATTTATCTATTTAGGCATTTAATGGTTTATAAGTTTAATTTAAACAATGATTTATCAAAAAATTATTTTTGTTATTTTTTCTCATTTTAGAAGGTTATAACTTTGAAAATATAACATTTTTAACTTTTTTTATATGTGAATACTATATTTAGTTATGATAATCTTAATAATTATATATCATGTAAATTCAATATAAACAATTATATTGAAATATTTTATATTAATGATCAAAAATAAATTAATAAACTATTATTAAAAAGATAGATATTATTTTAATATATTTGCAAAATGTAAATTAATTCAAAATCAAAGTAAAATATAATACAAAATAATACTTTCTTTGATGTTTTGCTTCATTTTATAAGTTTATATTTTTTATTATTAAAATTAAAATATTTAAATTATATTTGTCTTCCTCATAATTTATTTTTAATTATAATTCTTTAAAAATAAACTAATAAAAAATTAAATAGAATATTAAAAATATAATGAATACAAATAAAATAAAGATTTATTATTTATTATTCATGATATACTAGTTTAATGGTTTAAGTATTTAGGTCTTTGGAGTTTAGTGATTTAAGTGTTTAGGCCTTTAGTGATTTATAGTTTTTATTTAAAGAATGAAAAAATAAAAAATTTAATTTTTGATTTTTTTTAATTTTGAAGGTTATAAGCTTGAAATTAAAATAATTTTTAATATTTTTTAAATGTGAATATAATATTCATTAATAATAATCTTAATAATTATATATAATGTAACCTCAATATAAATAATTTTATTAATAGATATTATAATAATGATCAATGAAAAATGAATAAACTATTATTAATAAGAATGATATAAATTAAAATATAATTGCAAAATCTAAAATGATTCAAAATAAAAATAAAATATATTACTATATAATAAATTTTTATTTTTAAAAATTTGCCTCTTTTTATAAGGATATATATTTTTTTTTGATGAAAAATAAATTATTTAAATTAGATCTGTCTCACTAAAAATTTATATTGTAATTAATCTTTCTATAAAAATAAACTGATAAATAATTAAAATAAAAATTTAAAATTATACTTAATAAAATTTAAATTGAGATCTATGATTTTTTATTAATGTACACATGTTTAATAGTTTAAGTATTTAAAGGTTTTGTCGTTTAGGGTAGTAATTTCTGTTTTTAGGCATTTAGTAGTTTATAGGTTTTATTTAAACAAAAAAAGTAACAAAAAAAATTTGTAATTTTTTCTCATTTTCATACGTTATAACTTTTGAAAATATAATAATATTTAAAATTTTTTGAAATGTGAATACAATATTTAGTTTTAATAATATTAATAATTATATATCATATAAATTCAATATAAACAATTTTATTAATAGATAATATAATAATGATCAAATTTAAATTAATAAACTATTAATAAAAGATTGATATTAATTAAAAAATATTTATAAAACCCAAATTGATTCAAAATTAATGTAAAATATATTACCGGATAATAATATTTAAATTTTAAATTTGTACTTCTTTTATAAGCAGATATTTTTTTTGATTAAAAATAAATTAATTAAAAAATATATATCTCTCTCATAATTTAATTTGTAATAAATATTTTATAAAAATAAACAAATAAATAATTAAATTAATATTTAAAATTATAATAATATAAATAAAAATTAGATTTATTAATTATTAAGTAGTATATAGTGGTTTAATGGTTTATGTATTTAGGCATTATGAGGTTAAAAAGTTTACTGATTTAACTACATATGCATTTACTGGTTTATAGGTTTTATTAACAAAATAAAATAATAAAAAATTATTTTAATTATTTTTTGATATTTCATAGGTTATAAACTTTGAAAATAAAATAATTTTTAAATATTTTTTTATATGTGAATACAATATTTAGTTATAATAATCATTATATTTATATTTCATATAAATTCAATATAAACAATTTTATTGATAGATATTCTAATAATGATCAAAAATAAATTAATAATCTATTATTAATAAGATAGATATCAATTAAAATATAATTACAAAACTTAAAATGATTCAGAAGAATAGCAAAATTTATTACTATATAATAATTTTTTGTTTCGAAATTTTTTTTTCTTTTAAAAAGTTTATCAATAAATTTTTGATGAAAACTAATTTATATAAATTATATTTGTCTAACTCAATTTATTTTGTAATTAATGTTTATATTATAAATAAACAAATAAATAATTAAAATGAATATTTAAAATTATAATGAAAAAAAAAATGAGATTTATTATTTATTATTTAGGGATACCGGTATAATTTAAATTAGATCTATCTCATAATAATTTATTTTGTAATTAATATTTCTATAAGATAAATTGATAAATAATTAAAATAAAAATTTAAAATTATACTGAATAAATATTAAAATGAGATTTATGAATTATTATTAATGTATGCCAGTTTAATATTTTAAGTATTTAAAGGTTTTTTCGTTTATGACTTTAGCGATTTATGTTTTTAGGCATTTAGTGGTTTATAGGTTTTATTTAAACAATGAAATAACAAAATAATTAATTTTGATATTTTTTCACATTTTCAAAGGTTATAATATTTGAAAATATAATAATTTTAAAATTTTTTAAAAATGTGAATACAATATTTTGTAATAATAATCATTATCATTATATATAATATAAACTAAATATAAACAATTTTATTGATAGATATGATATCAATTATCAAAAAATAAATTAATATGCTATTATTAATATGATAGATATAAATTAAAATATAATTTCAAAACCTATAAATATTCAAAATCCAAGTAAAATTTAGACCAAAATAATAATTTTTTTTAATTTTGCTTCTTTTTATAAGCTTATATTTTTTTTTGATGAAAAATAAATTATTTAAATTATATTTAAGGTTTACTAGTTTAAAGGTTTAAGTATTTAGGGTCTTTTGTGTTTAGGAGTTTAGATGTTTAAGTGTTTAGGCATTTAGTGGTTTATAAGTTTTATTTAAACAATGATAAAACAAAAAATTTATTTTTATTATTTTTTTAATTTTTGAAGGTTATAACCTTTGAAAAATAATAATTTTTAAATGTTTTTCAATTCTAAATATAATATTTAGTTATAATAATCTTAATAATTATAAGTGATTTAAATTCAATATAAATAATTACATTGCTATATATTATAATAATGATCATAAAAAATTTAATAACTATTATTAATAAGATAGATATTATTTAAAATATATTTGTAAAATCTAAATTTATTCAAAATCAAATTAAAATATATAACTTAATAATAATTTTTTTAATGTTTTGCTTTTTTTATAACTTTATATTTTTGTTATTATAAATAAATTATTTAAATTAATTTGTCTTACTCATAATTTATTTTGTAATTTATAATTCTATAATAATAACCTAATAAATAATTAAAATAATTATTTAATATTATAATGAACACAAATAAAATTGAGATTTATTATTTATTATTCAGGATATACAGGTTTAACAGTTCAAGTATTTATGTGTTTTTAGGTTTAGGAGTTTAGTAATTTAAGTGTCTAGACCTTTAGTGATTTGTTGTTATTAGGTAATGAATTAAAAAACAAAAAATTTAATTTTTTGAATTTATTTAATTTTTGAAGGTTGTAACCATTGAAAATATAATAATTTTAAATTTTTTTAAATGTGAATATAATATTTAGTTATAATAATCTTAATAATTATATATAATGTAAACTAAATATAAATAATTTTATTAATAGATATTATAATAATGATCAATATATAAATTAATAAACTAGTATTAATAAGAATGATATAAATTAAAATATAATTGTAGAATTTAAAATGATTCAAAATCAAAATAAGATATATTAATAAATAATAATTTTTTATTTTTAAAAGTTTGCCTCATTTTATAAGCATAAATATTTTTTTGATTAAAAATAAATTATTTAAATTATATCTGTCTCACTAATAATTTATTTTGTAATTAATATTTCTATAAAAATAAATTGATAAATAATTAAAATTAAAATTTAAAATTATAATGAATACTAATAAAAATTAGATTTATTATTTATTATTTAGGATATACCTATTTAATGGTTTAAGTTTTTTGTGGTTTTGTGGTTATGGAGTTTACTGATTTATATGTTTGCACATTTAGGTGTTTATAGGTTTTATTTAATCAATGAAATAACAAAAAATTTGTTTTTATGAATTTTCGTGATTTTCAAAGGTTATAACCTTTGAAAATATAATTATTTTTTAATAGTTCTAAAATATGAATACAATAATTAGTTATAATAATCTTAATAATTATATTTGATGTACATTCAATATAAAAAATTTTATTAATATATATTATTTGGATGATCAAAAAATAAATTAATAAAACTATTATTAATAAGATATATATTAATTAAAATATATTTATAGAACCCAAAATAATTCAAAATCAAAGTAAATTATATTACTAAATAAAATTTTAAAATTTTGAAATTTTGTTTATTTTTATAAGCTTATTTTTTTTCATAAAAAATAATATATTTAAATTATATGTCTCACTCATTATTTATTTTGTAATTAATATTTCTATAAAAATAAACTTAAAAATAATTAGAATGAATATTTAAAATTATAATGAACACAAATAAAAATAAAATTTATTATTTATTATTAAGGTTATAGAGGCTTAATGGTTTAAGTATTTAAAGGGTTTTGGGGTTAAGGAGTCTAGATATTTAAATGATTAGGCATTTAGTGGTTTATAAGTTTTATTTAAATAATAAAATAATAAAAAAGCTATTTTTGTGATTTTTTATCATTTTTGAAAGAATAAAACCTTTGAAAATATAATAATTTTTAAATTTTTTTTAAATGTAAATATAATATTTAGTTATAATAATCTTAATATTTATAGGACAATAAATTCAATATAAGTAATTTTATTGATAGATATTATAATAATGATCAAAAAATAAATTAATAAACTATTATTAATCAGATTGATAGCATTTAAAATATAAATGCAAAACCTATAATGATTCAAAATAAATGTAAAATATATTACTAAATAATAATTTTTTGTTTTAAAATTTTTACTTTTTTTATAAGCTTATATTTATTTTTTGATTAAAAATAAATTATTAAAATTATATTTGTCTCACTTTTTATTTATTTTGCAATTAATATTTCTATAAAAAATAAACTAATAAATAATTAAAATGAATATTTAAAATTATAAAGAATACAAATTTAAATGAGATTTATTATTTATTATATATGGTATACCTGTTTAATGGATTATTAATTTAGGGGTTTTGTCATTTTGGAGTTTAGCAATTTATGTTTTTAGGCATTTTGTGGTTTATAGGTTTTATTTATATAATAAAAATAAAATAATTTTTTTTTGTTTTTTTCTGATTTTCAAAGGTTACCTTTGAAAATAAATTAATTTTTAAAATTTTTTGAAATTTGAATACCATGTATAATTATATTAATCTTACTAATTATATATCATAATAATTAAATATAAACAATTTTAATGATAGATATTATAATAAAGATCAAAAATTAAATTAACAAACTATAATTAAAAATCTAAATATTAATTAAAATATATTTAGATAACACAAAATGATTCAAAATCAAATCAAAATATATTACTAAATAATAATATTTAATTTTGAAATTTGTGCTTCTTTTTATAAGCATATATTTTTTTTGATTAAAAATAAATTATTTAAATAATATTTGTCTTACTCGAAATTTATTTTGTAATTAATTTTTCTAAATAATTAAATTATAAATAATTAAAATGAATATTTAAAATTAAAATAAATAGAAATAAAAATGAGATTTATTATTTATTATGTCAGTATATAGATGTTAAAATGTTTATGTATTTAGGGGTTTCGGGGTTTATGAGCTTACTAATTTAAGTAAGTAAGCATAATAATCATAATAATTTTTATTATTAAGAGCTTACTAAATATAATATATAGGTTTTATCTTAAAAATAAAATAGCTAAAAATTTATTTTTATTATTTTGTCTCTTTTTTTAAGATTATAACCTTTTAAATTATAATAATTTTTAAATTTTTTTCAAAAGTGAAAACAATATTTATTTATAATAATTATAATAATTATATATCATATAAATTCAATATAAATAATTTTATTGATAGATATTCTAAAAATTATCAAAAAATAGATTAAAAATCTATTATGAATAAGGTTGATATTACTTAAAATATAATATCAAAACCAAAAATCATTCGAAATCAAAGCAAAATATATTACTAAATAATAATTATTTGTTTTTAAATTTTTATTCTTTTTATAAGCTTATCAATTTTTTGATGAAAAATAATTTTTATAAATTATATTTTTAACTTATAATTTATTTTATAATTAATACATATATAAATATAAAAAACTAAACAATCAAAATGAATTTTTAAAAATTATAATAAAAACAAATAAAAATGAAATTTATTAATTATTATTTAGGATATACCGATTTAAAGGATTATCTTTATAGCGTTATTGGGATTTTGTAGTTTAGTGATTTAAATGCTTAGGCATTTAGTGGTGTATAGGTTTTATTTAAACAATAGAATAACAAAGAAAAAATATTTTTTTTTATTTTTTCACATTTTCAAAGGTTATAACCTTTGAAAATATAATAATTTTAAAATTTTTTTCATAAGTGAATACAAAATTTAGTTATAATAATCATTATATTTATACATCATATAAATTCAATATAAACATTTTTATTGATAATTATTCTAATAATTATGAAAAAATAACATAATAATCAATTATTAATAAGATAGATATCAATTAAAATATAATTACAAAACCTAAAATGATTTAGAAGCAAAGCAAAATATATTACTATACAATAATTTTTTGTTTTAAAATTTTTTTTTAAAGTTTATCTATAATTTTTTAATGAAAAAATAATTTAAATAAATTATATTTGTGTAACTCATAAATTATCTTGTAATTAATATTTATATAAAAATAAACAAATAAATAATTAAAATGAATATTTAAAATTATAATTAAAAAATGAGATTTATTATTTATTATTTAGGGTATACCTGTCTAATTTAAATTAGATCTGACTCACTAATAATTTATTTTGTATTTAATATTTCTATAAAAATAAACTGAAAATTAATTAAAATAAAAAATTTAAAATTATACTGAATAAAAATTAAAATGATATTTATGAGTTATTATTAATGTATACTAGTGTAATGGTTTAAGTATTTAGAGGTTTTGACTTTTAGGGGTTTAGCGATTTATGTTTTTAAGTATTTAGTGGTTTATAGGTTTTATTTAATCAATAAAATAACAAAAAAAAATTTGTAATTTTTTTTCATTTTCATAGGTCATAACCTTTGAAAATATATTAATATTTAAAATTTTTTGAAATGTGAATACAATATTTAGTTATAATAATATTAGTAATTATATATGATATAAATTTAATATAAATAATTTTATTGATAGATATTATAATAATGATCAAAAATTAAATTAATAAACTATTAATAATAAGATAGATATTAATAAAAAATTTTTACAAAACCCAAATTGATTCAAAATTAAAGTAAAATATATTACTGGATAATATTTTTTAATTTTTTAATTTTTAAATTTTTACTTCTTTTATAAGCGTATATATTTTTTTGATTAAAAATAAATTATTTAAATTATATATTTCATGCTCATAATTTATTTTATAATAAATATTTTTTTAAAAAATAAACTAATAAATAATTAAAATGAATATTTAAAACTATAATAAATAGAAATTAAAATTACATTCATTAATTATTATGTATTATATAGTAGTTTAATGGTTTATGAATATCAGTATTATGGGGTTTAGGTGTATACTGATTTAATTGTGTATGCATTTAGTAGTTTATAGGTTTTATTTATAAAATGAAATAACAAAACATTTATTTTTATTATTTTTTGATATTTTCAAAGGTTATAACCTTTGAAAATATAATAATTTTTAAATTATTTTCAAAAGCGAATTCAATATTTAGTTATAATAATCATTATATTTATATATCATATAAATTCAACATAAACATTTTAGTGATAAATATTCTAATAAAGATCAAAAATTAAATTAATAATCTATTATTAATAAGATAAATATCAATTAAAATATAATTACAAAACATAAATTGATTCATAAGCAAAGCAAAATATATTACTATATAATAATTTTTTGTTATAAAATTTTTTTTTATTTTAAAAAGTTTATCTATATTTTTTTGATAAAAAATAATTTATATAAATTATATTTGTCTAACTCATAATTTATTTTATAATTAATATCTATATAAAAATAAAAAATTAATAATTAAAATGAATATTTAAAAATATAATGATAAAAAAGTGAAATATATTATTTATTATTTAGGGTATACCGGTTTAATTTAAGTTACATCTGTCTCACTAATAATTTATTTTGTAATTAATATTTCTATAAAAATAAACTTATAAATAATTAAAATAAAAATTTAAAATTATACTGAATAAAAATTAAAATGAGTTTATGATTTATTATTAATGTATACCAGTTTAATGGTTTAGGTATTTTGAGGTTTTTTCATTTAGGAGTTTAGCGATTTATGTTTTTAGTCATTTAGTGATTTATAGGTTTTATTTAAACAATAAAATAACAATAAAAATTGTAATTTTTTGTCATTTTCAAATGTTATAACCTTTGAAAATTTAATAATTTTTTAAATTTTTTGAAATTTGAATACAATATTTACTTATAATATTTTTAATAATTCTATATCAAATAAAATAAACATAAACAATTTTATTGATAGATATTATTATAATGCTCACAAATTAAATTAATAAACAATTTATAATCAGATAGATATTAATTAAAAAATATTTACAAAACCCAAATTGATTCAAAATTAAAGTAAAATATATTAGATTATAATAATTTTTAATTTTTAATAATTCTTATTTTTATACTTCTTTTAAAAGCGTATATATTTTTTTTGATTAAAAATAAATTATTTAAATTATGTGTCGCACTCATAATTTATTTTGTAATAAAAATTTCTATAAAAATAAACTAATAAATATATAAAATGAATATTTAAATTATAATGTAAACAAAATGAGATTTATTATTTATTATTTAGGGATACCGGTTTAATTTAAATTAGATCTGTCTCACTAATAATTTATTTTGTAATAAATATTTCTATAAAATAAATTGATAAATAATTAAAATAAAAATTTAAAATTATACTGAATAAAAATTAATATTAGATTTATGATATATTATTAATGTATACCAGTTTAATGATTTAAGTATTTAGAGGTTTCTTCGTTAGGAGTTTAGCGATTTATGTTTTTAGGCTTTTAGTGGTTTATAGGTTTTATTTAAAAAAATAAAATAACAAAAAAATTCCAATAATTTTTTATCATTTTTATAGGTTATAACAATTTAAAATATAATAAAATTTAAAATTTTTTGAAATTTTAATACAATATTTTGTTATAATAATATTAATAATTATATATCATATAAATTTAATATAAATAATTTTATTGATAGAAATTATAATAATGATCAAAAATTAAATTTATAAACTATTAATATTATGATAGATATTAATTAAAAAATATTTACAAAACCCAAATTGATTCAAAATTAAATTAACTTATATTACTATATAATAATTATTAATTTTTAAATTTATACTTCTTTATAAACGTATATTTATATTATGTAAATAATATATTATTTAAATTATATTTGTCCCACTCATAATTTATTTTTTAATAAATATTTCTAATTAAATACACTAATAATAATTATAATTAATATTTCAAAATATAATAAATAGCAATAAAAATTAGATATATTAATTATTAAGTAGTATTTAGCAGTTTAATGGTTTATGTATTTAGGCATTACAGGTTTTAAGAGTTTACTGTAACTATATATGCTTTAGTAGGGCTGCTCACGGGACTCAAAGATTCGCGACCCGACCCGAAGTCTTGTCCCGAAAGAATCGAGACTGAGAAAATCTGTTGACTTTGACTTTTCCCGTCCTGTTCTCTCATGTATTTTTTCTTTTGAGATGGTTCAAATCTTAAGCAATATCCATCCTTAGAACCATCCCATCCTAAAAACTGGATAATAGAACTAGGAATATATATATATATATATATAACATGAAGATGCCACCAATTCCACTACTACCTATCTAATTACGACGCACCTATTGCTGTTCTGACGAGTTCCATGCCGCCTCACGTTGTTCCACCATTATTCAGTTAGGTATAGCCCTTGTCCGTCGCACTTGTGGTTGCCTCCACCGTGTCTCAGATGCTACCAGCCATTTGGCTTATTTTTTGGACTAGAATTGAGTGATTAATTAGTATTATTATGTGTGTCAGTCAGTTTTGTTGAGTTTTGGTTGTGGTGTTGTGGTTGTGTCGAATGAGTGGGCTGAATGTGTTTCAGTCAGTTTTGTGCAGCTTGCTTGTTTGAAATATTTGTATGTATTTATGCTTAACATATCATATTAATTACTGGTAATGCAGATGACAAAAACCAGCGGTAAATGAAAAATATAAGAAAATTGAAGATGATCACATCTCAAATGATCAATGTACTGGTAAATCCAATCAACATCCTTTCACGAACCCTCATATTGTTACGACATGTTCTTCAATTCTAATTGTAAAAGAAAGTCAAGGTACATCTGAACCTAAAGCTCATATAAAGTATAAGTCTGCCATTTGGGAAACTTCTGAAATATTAGTTGATTCAGAGCGAAATGAAACTAGTCGGGCAGCTTGTATATGGTGTAGGAAAGAATACTTGGTAAAAAGTGATCAAGTTACTTTAGGTTTATGGAAATACTTCAGAAAGGCTTGTAGGAGATATCCACACAAAAAAGAATTAATAGAAGCTCACAAAGGTAAAGACAGGTCACAATCTTTGTTTAGTTTCACTAAAGGTACTAGTTCAAAGGATAACAAATTAACTTGTTGGCAATTTGATCAACAACTATTTAGGGAGGCTTTGGTGAAAATGATCATAAAAGATGAATTGCCTTTTTGTTTAGTTGAGAGGGATAAGTTTAATGAGTTTTGTGATGTTAGTGTGCCTCAATTTAAAAATCCTTATAGGCACTCTATATTGAGGGATTGTTTTTCTTTTTTCATGAAGGAAAAGAAGAAATTATTTGATAGCATATCATCTCATTATTGTAGCATTTCATTGACTACCGACACTTGGACTAGCATTCAAAATTTGTCTTATATATGTTTGACCGTTCATTTCATTGATTCTCAATGGAATATGCATAAAAGGCTTTTGAACTTATGTGTAATTAAAAGTCATTCTGGAGTTAATATTAGAAATGCTTTTGAGTTTTGCATGAATGAATGGGGTTTGAGAAAGTTGATGTTCATTACTGTTGACAATGCATCAAATAATGATGTTGCAGTTGAACAATTGTAAAAAAGGCTTGTCAAGAAAAGTGTTGTACCTTTGAGAGGCTAGCATTTTCATATGAGATACTGTGCTCATATCCTAAACTTAATTGTCAGAGATGGCATTGCAGTAGTTGAGAGTGCTATTCAAAAAATTAGAGGTGTGGTGAAATATGTGAGGAGCAGTCATAAAAGATTAGATATGTTTAAGTTATGTGTTGAAGAAACAAACTTGACATATGATTCTTCATTGCAATTAGATTGTCCTACAAAATAAAATTCAACTTATTTGATGTTACAAACTGATATCAAATATCAAAAAGAATTTGATAAGTCGAAGGACAAAGACAAAAGGTTTTTGAAGGAGTTTGTTTAAACATTCCAACTGAGAGAGACTGAACAAACGCCAAAATCTTGGCTCGTTTATTGAAAACTTTTTATGAGGTAGCTTCTAAATTCTCTGGCTCATAATATTCTACCTCAAGTGTTTATTTTCCTGAGATTATTCGAATTTTGAAAAATAATTGAGCTTTGTGAAAATAGTAGAGATATAATGGTGTCTGAAATGGGTATGAAAATGAGGCATAAATTCAACAAATATTGAGGTTCTCTTCCGTCAAAAAATATTATGCTTTTTGTAGCTGTAGTGTTGGATCCTAGATATAAGCTCAAATATATCAAACACTTAGCATTATGGAGAGGAATTGGCTAAAAATTTGGTGAAAAGGTTATAAATGCTTTAAATGAGATGATGGATGATTATAAAGTTTTAAATGAAGATGAATCAAAAGAAGATGATTCATCTTCCACTGTGTTGAAGAAAAATGATGTTTTCTTTGATGGTAGTGATACTTATGTTTAAGATTTTTTTTATTGAATTGGAGAAAGAACAAGAAGTTGCAACTTTGGAAGAGTTTGATAGGTACTTGGAGGACAAACTTGAAAAAAATAGAATTGATTTTGATCTTCTAAATTGGTGGAAGGTAAATGAGGTTAGGTATCCTTCTTTGGCAAATGTAGCAAGGGATGTATTTGCTATCCAAGCATCTACTATGGTGTACTAATCTACATTTAGCATTGCGAAAGGAACTTTAGATAAATTTAGGAGTTCTTTAATACCTATTACAGCTGAAGTTCTCATATGTCTACAAGATTTGTTGAGAAGCTCAAACAAACCTATTGAAATTGAAGAATCAGTTCAAGACATTGCTGATAATGAATCAGATTACTATATAAATCTTGTAAATTATAATTTCACTTTTAATTATTTTATTCATTCAATTTAATAAAAATATGGTTCAATTACAATTTTCAGAGGGGTCTCAAGATCCAAATATTCTTCCAACTATAGTTGGACAACTAAATTTTGAATGGGTGTATTAAATTTTATAAGGTAATATTTTGTTTTTTTATTACTGTTTCATCTTAAAAATTTATGCATGCATGATTAACATGTTTTCATCTTTGGTTGTCCTTCTATAGTGGACGAAGAAAAGGGAGGAGTTGTAGAAAAGATAATTAATTGGGTTTGGATTTTAATTGCTGTTCTGGGACAGACCTTTGAAATGATTATTATCATGGTTGTTATTAGTTGTATTTTTTTGTTATATTAAGCAGCCTAAATTTAACAATTACTTTAGTAGTAATTGATGCTGCCAATATTTGTGGTCGTCTTTAGCTATTCCTTAATATTTTATTTAATTGTTTAAAAAATGTAGTATTGCTATTATGGTCAACTTTCACTCGGCTGAACAAAGCCAACTTGTGAAAAAACAAAAAAACGAATTAAGCACACAACTCAGTCTCGTTCTATTTAACATTTCTATTCTTTTCTGCACATCAAAGCTTTTGACAAGGTAATGGAACTCATTTGAGGTATTCAGCCTATTTGACAAAACAAAATTAGCCCAATTTGAGTTCAAAAGATACATAACTAAGTAATGATAAATGGTACAACAAAACATTTCGACATGAACTAACATGGCAGGTTTGAAGAAAATAAATTGAAAAAAATGTCCGAATTCCGTTCCGTCCTGGAACCATTTTCTCCTACCCAAAATCCCCGATCTCCATACCATCCCATCTCGATATTGTCAACCTATTGGACTGGTCTGGATCTTCAACAAAAAATCTCCGAACTGGGGGAAGGGACTGGAGATTTGTAATCCCCATCCCGTCCCATCCCATGAGCACCCCTAGCATTTAGTGGTTTATAGGTTTTATTTAAAAAATAAAATAATAAAAAATTTAATATAACATTTGAAACTATAACTATAATTAATTTTTTTTTAAATGTGAATACTGTATTTAGTTATCATAATCTTAATAATTATATATCATGTAAATTCAATATAAACAATTATATTGATATATATTATAATAATGATCATACAAAAGCTTAATAAACATTATTAATAAAATAAATATTATTTAAAATATATTTAAAAAACCTAAAATGATTCAAAATCAAAGTGAAATATTTTACTAAATATTAATTTTAAATTGTTAAATTTTTGTATTCATTTATAAGCTTATATATTTTTTGATGAAAAATAAATTATTTAAATTATATTTGTCTTACTATACATTTATTTTTTAATTTATATTTCTATAAAAATAAACTAATAAATAATTAATATGTATATATAAAATTATAATGAATAATAATAAAAATTAGATTTATGATTTATTATTTAGGGCATACCTATTTAATGGTTTAAGTTTTTGTGGTTTTGAAATTAATGTGTTTTTGATTTATATGTTTTCACATTTAGGTTTTATTTATCGATTTATAGGTTTCATTTAATCAATGAAATAACAAAAAATTTATTTTTATGAATTTTCGTGATTTTCAAAGGTTATAACCTTTGAAAATATAATAATTTATTAATAGTTTTAAAATATGAATACAATACTTAGTTATAATAATTTAATAATTATATTTGATATAAATTAAATATAAAAAATTTTATTAAAATATATTATTTTGATGATCAAAAAATAAATTAATATATATTATTAATAAGATAGATATTAATTAAAATATATTTGTAGAACCCAAAATAATTCAAAATCAAAGTAAATTATATTACTAAATAAAATTTTAAATTTTTTAAATTTTGTTTATTTTTATAAGCTTATATTTTTTTCATAAAAAAATAATTTATTTAAATTATATGTCTCACTCATTATTTATTTTGTAATTAATATTTCTAGAAAAATAATCTAAAAAATAATAAAAATGAATATTTAAAATTATAATGAATACAAATAAAAATGAGATTTATTATTTATTATTTAGGTTATATAGGTTTAATGGTTTATGTATTTAGGGGGTTTTGGTGTTTAGGAGCCTAAAGATTTAAATGTTTAGGCATTTAGTGGTTTATAAGTTTTATTTAATTATTGAAATAATAAACAAATTATTTTTGTGATTTTTTATCATTTTTGAAGCTTATAACCTTTAAAAATATAATAATTTTTTAATTTTTTACAAATGTAAATATAATATTTAGTTATAATAATCTTAATAATTATAAGACATAAAATGAATATAAGTAATTTTATTGTCAGATTTTATAAAAATGATCAAATAATAAATTAATAAACTATTATTAATATGATTGATAGCAATTAAAATTTAATTGCATATCCTATATATAATGATTCAAAATGAAAGTAAAATATATTACTAAATAATACTTTTTTGCATATCCTATATATACCGGTTTAACGGATTGATTATTTAGGAGTTTTATCATTTAGGAGTTTATCAATTTATGTTTTTAGGCATTTAGTGGTTTATAGGTTTTATTTATAAAATAAAAATAAAAAAATATATTTTTAGATTTTTTTTGATTTTCTAAGGTAACCTTTGAAAATAAAATAATTTTTAAAATTTTTTGAAATGTGAATGTTATGTATAATTATATTAATCTTACTAATTATATATCATATAAATTCAATATAAACTAATTTTAATGATAGATATTATAATAATGATCAAAAAAAATTAATAAACTATTATTAATAAGAATGATATAAATTAAAATAGAATTGCAAAATCTAAAATGATTCGAAATAAAAATAAATTAAAATAAAAATTTAAACTTATACTTAATAAAAATTAAATTGAGATTTATTATTTTTTATTATTATACACCTGTTTAATAGTTTAAGTATTTAGAGGTTTTGTCGTTTAAAAGTTTAGCAATTTATGTTTTTAGGCATTTAGTGGTTTATAGGTTTTATTTAAACAATAAAATAACAAAAAAAATTGTAATTTTTTATTATTTTCATAGGTTATAACCTTTGAAAATATAATAATATTTAAAATTTTTTGAAATGTGAATACAATATTTAGTTATAATAATATTAATAATTATATATCATATAAATTTAATATATACAATTTTATTGATAGATAATATAATAATGATCAAAATTTAAATTAATAAACTATTAATAAAAAAATTGATATTAATTAAAAAATATTTACTAAACCCAAATTGATTCAAAATTAAAGTAAAATATATTATTGGATAATAATTTTTAATTTTTAAATTTTTACTTCTTTTATAAGCATATACTCTTTTTGATTAAAAATAAATTAATTAAAATATATATGTCGCTCTCATAATTTAATTTGTAATAAATATTTCTAAAAAAATAAATTAATAAATAATTAAAATGAATATTTAAAATTATAATATATAGAAATAAAAATTAGATTTATTAATTATTAATTAGTATATAGAAGTTTAATGGTTTATGTATTTAGGCATTATGTGGTTTAGGAGTTTACTAATTTAACTGTGTATGCATTTAGTTGTTTATAGGTTTTATTAAAAAAATAAAATAAAAAAAGATTATTTTTATTATTTTTTGAAATTTTCAAAGGTTATAATCTTTGAATATATAATAATTTTTAAATTTTTTTTAAATGTGAATACTATATTTAGTTATAATAATCATTATATTTATATATCATATAAATTCAATATAAACAATTTTATTGATAAATATTCTAATAATGATCAAAAAATAAATCAATAAACAATTATTAATAAGATAGATATCAATTAAAATATAATTACAAAATCTAAAATGATTCAGGAGAGCAAAATATATTACTATATAATAAATTTTAGATTTTAAATTTTGTATTCATTTTATAAGTTTATCTATATTTTTCGATGAAAAATAATTTATATAAATTAAATTTTTCCAACTAATAATTTATTTTGTAATTATTATTTATATAAAAATAAACGAATAAATAATTAAAATGAATATTTAAAATTATAATAAATAAAATAATATTGAGATTTATTATTTATTATTTAGTGTATACTAGTTTAAAAGGATTATCTTTTTAGGGTTTTAGAGATTTAGGAGTTATTGATTTAAGTGTTTTGGCATTTAGTAGTTTATAGGATTTATTTAAACAATTAAATAAGAAAAAAGTTATTTTTGATATTTTCTCATATTTTCTAAGGTTATAACCTTTGAAAATATAATAATTTTAAAATTTTTTAAAAATGTGACTACAATATTTTGTAATAAAAATAATTATAATTATATATAATCTAAACAAAATATAAATAATTTTATTGATAGATATTAAATCAATTATCAAAAAATAAATTAATATGTTATTATTAATATGATAGATATAAATTAAAATATAATTGCAAAACCTAAAATTATTCAAAATCAATGTAAAATTTATTACTAAATAATAATTTTTGTTTCTTAGTTTTTGCTTCTTTTTATAAGCTTATATATTTTTTTTGATGAAAAATAAATTATTTAAATTAAATTTGTTTCACTTATAATTTATTTTGTAATTAATATTTTAATAAATTATTTAAATTATAATTAAGGTTTTCGAGTTTAATGGTTTAAGTATTTAGGGGCTTTTGTGTTAAGGAGTTTAGAGATTTAAGTGGTGAGGGATTAGTGGTTTATATGTTTTATTTAAATAATTATATAGCATAAAATTTTTTATTTTATTTTTTCTAATTTTTGAAGGTTATATCATTTGAAAATATAATAATTTTAAAATTTTTTTCAAATGTAAATATAAAATTTATTTTTAATAATCTTCATAAATATTAGTCATTTAAATTCAATATAAATAATTACATTGCTAGATTTTATAATAATGATCAAAAAATAAATTATAAACTATTATTAATAAAATAGATATTATTTAAAAAGTATTTTCAAAATCTAAATTTATTCAAATCAAAGTAAAATATATTACTAAATAATAATTTTTTTTATGTTTTGCTTTTTTTCTAAGTTTATATTTTTGTTATTAAAAATAAATTATTTAAATTATATTTGTCTTACTCATTATTTATTTTGTAATTTATAATTCTATAATAATAAAATAATAAATAATTAAAATGAATATTTAAAATTATAATGAATACAAATAAAATTGAGATTTATTATTTATTATTCAGGATATAACAGTTTAATGGTTTAAGTATTTAGGTATTTCGTGGTTTAGGAGTTTAGTGATTCAATTGTTTAGACCTTTAGTGATTTATAGTTTTTATTTAAAGAATGAAAAAATAAAAAATTAAATTTTTTGATTTTTTTTAATTTTTGAAGGTTATAACCTTTGAAAATATAATAATTTTAAATTTTTTTTAAATGTGAATATAATATTTAGTTATAATAATCTTAATAATTATCTATAATGTAAACTCAATATAAATAATTTTATTAATACATATTATAATAATGATCAATAAATAAATTAATAAGCTAGTATTTATAAGAATGATATAAATTAAAATATAATTGTAAAATCTAAAATGATTCAAGATCAAAATAAGATATTGTACTAAATAATAATAATTATTTTTTTTAAATAGTATTTATTAATTATAATCATCTCTTTTGTCGGAGGAATACTATTTTTACAACCTACTTGCTTGCTATTCGTAGCCCTTTACGCCCTTTTCTCCTACACTAAGCATTAGTTATTGTAAATGTAATAAAGAAAACATGGACAAACATATGCTGATTCTAATCCACATAGAGAACAATTTTGAGCTTCTTTAGGAATTTTCAGTATTGCTGTTGACTGCACTTTGTTGCTCGTTGAAATATATGTCTTTATCTTTCGATCCCTTTCTTCAAACCAGCTACCTTCCCTTCCTGTCGGGCCTTTAACTTTGTCCAACATCTTTGTTGAGCTTGTGTAACAAGAGCTGCAAACTTTAATTTTGCAGCAAGGCTCTATTAAGCGTGGTGATAGTTCTTGGAATCCTCCGCGGGTACCCATGTACCTGTCACCTACATACATGCCACAGACACAGAAATTTCCAGCCTCCAGCATTCTGCTGGTTTTCTTTCTCTTTTTTCTGTTGCTTAAGTCAGCATATTTCTGCTTTCAGCAATTCCATAGCAGCTTTTTGTTGCTCCCACTTGTGGACAGCAGCTAACTATATTGTAACCAACCTAGCCTACTTTTGTGGACTTCTAAATTTCATTAACATAATAGCACAGACAATGCAATACCTTATAACACAACCCACTCCTAACCTTAATTTGTTTAACCTGTCCACATCAAAACAAAGTTCATACAAACTTATGAACTATAATACTGGAGACACTTGTGCGCATGACCTTTCTTTCTGTTTTAGCTGACCTTGCTGCTAAGAAAAAATAAAACAACCAAAACTATAGGTATACAGGCCATTCTTACTCTCTGCAGTGAAATTCCGAACCTGCAGCGAAATGAAATTTTGTGGGGGAATCCAGAATTTAGTCACAATGTAATTATTCAATTTTGCAAAGTCTTCCTTCAGGACAAAGAAGACTTGAGCGAATATGAAACCTTCCCTGTGCTGCTATAAGAAAAAAGAACTTAAAAAATCGTAGTGATGACAAAATCTTATAATATCTTCTCAAACTTTTTTGATTATTCGGATGTATGGGAATTCTTTTTTATCTAGTTTTATAATACCTTTAAATCTCTCTGGAAGAGAGACTTCGTCATATACATGGGGCTCTTTAAGTTTTCCTTCTTTTGCTAATTTATCTGCTAAGGCATTTGCTTCCCTATATATGTGCATGGGTGATGCATTTAAGGATATTATTAATTTATTAATTTCCTCTAACTCCTCTTCAAATTTCCACAAGCTACTTTTGTTATTTACTAAGTCTACCAATATTTTAGAATCTATTTGTATATCTATATTTGTTAGCTCTTTAGAGTAACATATTCGAAGTCCATCCCTTAATGCTAATATTTATGCATGGAGGGTAGTCGATGCATTATTGGGGCCTGAGTAGGCAAATATTAAGTGACCACCAGAGTCCCTTAAGGCACCTCCTCCACCAGCTAGACCTATGTTCATGTCAAAGCTACCATCAATGTTTAGAGCTAATCTATCTTTTTCTGGTTTTCCCCATTTAACTCCAATAATTTTTAGGGGTTTTATTTTGGACACCGTGAGATTCCAGAATTTTAGAGTGTGAGTACCTAGGAGAGGGCTTTGAAGTGCAAGTGGGGAGGATTCCGAGGTGGATTTTATTTCATTCTGTGTCCTTCATATCTAATATTATTCCTAGCTTTCCATATACACCAGATAGCAATGTGAGGTATGTTATTTTTAAGCCATTTCTGTGACCTATGTTGAAACCGCACATTACTCCATTTAATTAATCTATTTCTAAGAGGAATACATGCATGTTTTAATCACATTTTAGATTCTAGTCTTCTCTAGATTTCCATGGCTACATTCCCTTGAGACAACAGATGATCAAGCGATTCTAATTTTTGCAAACAGCATTCACATCTCGAGGCAATTTGTATGCCTTTTGTTTTTATGTTTTCATCTATAGTAATAATATTTGAGAGAACTTTCCATGTATTAGTTTTTATTTTTTGACTATTATCATTATCCCATATCCATTTAAATAAAGGTTGGATTTCCTTTCTACTTCTAACTTTTTCTTTAATGGTTATAAGTGAAAATGTTCCATCTGCACTCAAAGTCCATTTCCAACCATTTTTAGTAAGTTTGGAATGTTTTTCCACTAATTCCATTTGTTTGAACATTTGAATCCAAATTTGTGATGCTTTGTTCTTATTTCTAATCCTATATATATCATCCTCTATACAATATTTAGCTCCCATAAATTCAGCCCATAGATTATTATTTTCTTTGATCCTCCACCATCTTTTGCACGCCCATGCTTTAGCAAGCTCATTTAAATCAGTATAGCTGAGGCTTGTTTCCTATAAGAGGTAGCAAAGGTCTTTCCATGTTTTCCAATGTAACTTTCTTTTGCCACTTTTTGAACCCCATAAGAAATGGGCCAATTCCTTCTCTATTCTTTTTTTATCCGACACTGGAAGGCGAGTAATCATCAAATTCTGCATGACTACGCTTTGTAATACATGAGTGATCAAAGCAATTCTACCACTCATTGAAAGTGTGTCCACTTTCCATCCGGCTATTTTATTTTTAATTTTCTCAAGTAGGAAATCTAGGTATATTGATTTTAATTTTCCTTCGTATATTGGGCATCCAAGATATTAAAGTGCACATTTTATCTGTGTGAAACCTGTTATTTTGTTAATTCTATGCCCTAGACTTTTTGGGGCTTTTTTGGCAATCATAAATTGGCATTTTTTTTTATTAATTTTCTATCCCGTTTCTTCTTCTAAGATTTTTAGCAATTCCATGAGATTATGTAGAGATATGGAGCTTCCATTTGTGAAAATGATCACATCATCAGCGTAAGCCAAGCATTCCACTAAAGGTGTATTAATAGGCTGAATAAACCGACCTATTCTTCCTGTGATAATTTTATTTTTTACATTCACAATGAGGAGCTCTAAGTAGATATTAAAGAGTGAGTGAGAAAGGGGATCACCCCTCCTTAATCCTCTCATCGGCTTGATATCTTTTCCTAGTTCTCCATTGACAAAAATTTTAAACCAATGACTTGATATGCATCTATAAATCAAGTCAGTCCAGGTTTTAGAAAACCCTATTTTTCTCATGACAAAACATAAAATTTTCCATTCAATTATATCAAAATCTTTTGAGAGATCTAGTTTTAGCAGTACATTATGACCTCTAGATTTGGATTCTATTTCTCTGATCATTTCTTTAGCTAAACAAATATTTTCCATTAGTAATCTATTTTTCATAAATCTTGATTGTTCTTTAGAAATAATTTTTGGCAATACTAGAGCTAATATGTTTTGAAGTAACTTAGTCAAGATTTTATAAATGGAGTTACACAGGCTGATAGGTCTAAAGTCTTCGGCTTTATGTGGGTTTTCCATTTTAGGAATAAGAACCAAGTATGAACAGCTCCATTTCTTGCCTATTTCTGCACCACAGAATATCCAATGTATAGCCCATAGGAGGTCATTTTTAATGATTGGCCAATAGTTTTGATAGAACTCGTTATTCCACCCATCAGGTCTCGGGGCACTATTTTTGCCCATGCTAAAAACAATAAACTTCAGTTCTTCTTCATCCGGGAATTTTGTGAGTGCATCATTTTCTTCATTGGTAATTTAATGATCTATCTTATTTAGGAGACAGTCTCCATTCAAATTTGTAATTCCTCTAAATTGATTTTCAAAATATTCGTCTAGGTGGTTTTTAATTTCTAAGTTAGTGTCTACCCATTTGTTAGGTTGTTTTTTATACCTTTTATTCTTTGTTTTTGGGTTTTAATTTTGACTATTTTTTGGAAAAACTTCGTATTTATATCCCCTTCTTTTATCCATTTAATTTTAGCTTTTTGTTTCCATAATGCTTCCTCCATTAGCAATTTTAATTTTAGCTCAGCCTGTGCTTTATTTAGTTCCTTTCTACTTTCTGAATTTTGAATTATTTCATATTCTAACTCTTTTTTTTCAACTATCTTTTCTACTTCTATAATATTTTTGTTAATGTTGCCGAAGGGGTCCATATTCCATATTATTAAGTGCTTTTTTAGCCTTTATAATTTTTTATTCCAGATTTGGGCATGGTTACTTGTTATTTCTTGCATCCATGAATTTTTAATTGTATTGATAAAATCATGGTGTAAGGACCATGCATTCTGAAATTTAAACGACTTATTCTTGATTTTATTCTTTTCTACGGAAATTAATAGTTGATTGTGGTCAGAGCAAGTTCTATTTAAATGTCTAATGGTTGTGGAGCCATAAGCTCCTAGCCATTTGACATTTTGAAGAATTCTATCCAGTCTTACCCATATGGTGCCTTTAACTTTCCAGTTATTACACCAAGTGTATTGGGGCCCTGAATAGCTAGCTTCCATCAAACTAGCCTCTGATATCGTATCATTAAAGTGAGCGATAGCTTTTTTATTAGGGGGGTTTCCCCTTTTTTTCTCGCTAGCCTTTTTTATAATATTGAAATCTCCTCCTATTATCCATGGTTTATTTATTTTAGCAGTTTTAAGAATATCATTCCAAAGCTTCATTCTACCTTCTTTAGTATATTTGGAAAAAGCTACTAAAATGATCTCCTCTTGGGTATTATCTAAAGAAAAGTTAATAATTTGATTCGTATCTTCTAAAATAATTATATTAAATAAGCTTTTCCAGAAAATCCAGATTTTGTTATTTTTATTAGAGAAAGAGTAATCAAATCCTAAAAGCTTTTTGTAGTATTCTAGTTTATCCTTATTTACAATGGGTTCGGTAAGTATAATAATTGGAGTTTTATATAATTAAATCAATTTTTTAACTCTTTTTATTGAGGAGGGGTTTGCGATACCCCTCACATTCCAGTAGAGGAATCTAAACATTAGAAGTGGATTTAGCCCAAGCTCTTGTAGTGAATTTTGATTCATATGTTTTATCTAAGTATTTTTTCCTGTTTCTAGATTTTTTAATTGAACTAAAATCTCCTGATTTTTCATTTTTCCATTCCGTGCCTAGCTGTAATGCCATGAGTTTTATTTCCTCCATGGCCCAATCTCTATCTCCCATTATATTTTTCAAATTATCAATTTCTAAATCACTTTGGTGGCTTTTATAAAATCAGAATCTTCCTCATTTATATTTAACATGAAATCACTTCTAACCTCAAAATTTTCATCTAAGTTATTGCCTAACTCCTCTAGCCCTTTCCTTCTACCCGCACTCTTTTTTAGGTTTCGAATCTACCTCTCCTGATTTTTTTATTTATTTCAGCTATTTTTAGTATTAGTTCATGGTTTTTAGCCACTTCACAATCTTCTTCTAAATTATTTTTAGCATTTTTCTCTAAGTTATTTTTAGCATTTTCCTCAAAATTACTAATTTTTCTAGCCCCTTCAGAAACTTCTTTCCTAGTGGGGACATATTCCACTATTTCCATTCCTGTAACAACACCCATACAATTCTGTTCACTATGTTGAGGGGGTTTAATTCTATATTCTTCCCTCTTATTTCTTGTTTCTGTTCTAGGGCCAAACCTCTGTTTGTCTACTGTAAATTTTTTAACCAAACAATGTTCACATGAATGCCCTAGTTTATTACAGTAGGAGCAGTAGCTTGGAAGATTTTCTGGAATCACTTCTTGCCAGAATCCATCCCCATTTTTACTGCCAATTCATATACGGTGAGGGATGTGTTGCAGTAAGTTCACTTCTATGCAGAGCCGGGCTACACTTGGTCGAGATAACATGGTAGTGGCACCATCAAGAAGAAGAGGGGTGCCAACTGCACTAGCTATATCATAGAGGGAGAGCTTATCAAAGAAGTGAATAGGCAGCATGGGAAGAGAAACCAAACCGAGTGTAATGGCGACTCCTGATTGGTTGTGAAGGAAGGCGTCCATCTGAAGGTTCTCATAGGATAGCCCGAGATATACAATACCGCCTTCAACCATACTCTATGAAAATCCTCTTCGGTGGATAGTTGAATTAGAATATGTTTAGCATCCAGAACACCGGTTTTTGACAGACCTTTAAGTTTCAGTGAAGCGAAGAATGTTCTGATATCTTCAATGCGAGGTTGCACATGGGAGAATTTGCCCACTATCATGTATTTGTGAGCTTTAGCAAGCATGGTGATGTCGGGAGGGGAGAACTCTATCGAGGGTTCTCCGTTTTTTCCCCGTGAATTTCCGAAGATTCAGAATAGTGATGCGCGGTCCTTTTAATTTGATGAGCAAATGACTTCTTATCACTTAATAGATCAAATTGCTCCATTTTAGAATGAAATCGGCTTCTTCTTCAATGCAAATTGTTTCTTCTCTCTCTAAAAAATGTTTTTCTCTCTAGAAATTGAGAGCAAAACTTGAGAAAAAACTTATTTTTTTTTCAAATCTCTAAATAATAATTATTTATTTTTAAAAATTTGCCTTTTTTTATAAGAATTATTTTAATGAAAAATAAATTATTTAAACTATATATGTCACACTAATAATTTATTTTGTAATTAATATTTCTATAAAAATAAACTGATAAATAATTAAAATGAATATTTAAAATTATAATGAATATTAATAAAAATTAGATTTATTATTTATTATTTGGACAATACTAATTTAATATTTTAAGTATTTATGGGCTTCGAGGTTTAGGAGTTTAGTCATTTTAGAATTTAGTCATTTTAGAATTTAGTTATTTAGTGGTTTATAGGTTTTATATAAAAAATAAAATAACAAAAAATTTATTTTTGTTATTTTTTCTCATTTTTGAATGTTATTACCTTTGAAAATATAATAATTTATAATTTTTTTTTTGAAAAGTGAATATATATCATATAATAATAATAATAATAATCATAATAATTATATATCATATAAATTCAATAAACTCTATTTTATTGATATATATTATAATAATGATCATATAAACGTAATAAACAATTATTGATGAGATAAATATTGTTTAAAATATATTTTCAAAACCTAAAATGATTCATTAATCAAATTGAAATATTTTACGAAATATTAATTTTAAATTTTTGCATTCATTTATAAGCCTATATATTTTTTGATAAAAAATAAAAATATTTAAATTATATTTGTCTCACTAATAATTTATTTTTTAATTTATATTTCTATAAAAATAAACTAATAAATAATTAAAATGTATATTTAAAATTACAACTAATACTAATCAAAATGAGATTTAAGATTTATTATTTATGGTATAACTATTTAATTGTTTAAGTTTTTTGTGGTTTTGGGGTTAATGAGTCTATTGATTTATATGTTTACACATTTAGGTGTTTATAGGTTTTATTTAATCAAATAAATAACAAAAAATTTATATTTATGAATTTTTATGATCTTGAAATGTTATAACCTTTAAAAATATAATAATTTTATAATAGTTATAAAATAGGAATACAAAACTTAGTTATAATAATCTTAAAAATTATATTTGTTGTAAATTCTATATAAAAAAATTTATTAATATATATTATTATAATGATCAAAAAATAAAATAATAAACTATTATTAATAAGATAGATATTAATTAAAATATATTTGCAAAAACCAAAATAATTCAAATCAAAGTAAATTATATTACTAAATAAATTTTAAATGTTTGAAATTTTGTTTATTTTTATAAGCTTATTTTTTTTTATAAAAAATAATTTATTTAAATTATATATGTCTCCCTCATCATTTAATTTGTAATTAATATTTCTATAAAAATAAACTAAAAAATAATTAAAATGAATATTTAAAATTATAATGAATACAAATAAAAATGAGATTTATTATTTATTATTTAGGTTATAGAGGTTTAATGGTTTAAGTATTTAGGAGATTTTGGTGTTTAGGAGTCTAGAGATTTAAATGTTTAGGCATTTAGTGGTTTATAAGTTTTATTTAAAGAATAAAATAATAAAAAATTTACGATTGTGATTTTTTATAATTTTTGAAGGTTATAACCTTTGAAAATATAATAATTTTTAAATTTTTTTCAAATATAAATATAATATTTAGTTATAATAATCTTAATAATTATAAGACATTTACATTGAATATAAGTAATTTTATTGTTATATATTATAAAAATGATCAAATAATAAATTAATAAACTTTTATTAATGAGATTGATAACAATTAAAATATAATTACAA
Organism: Sapria himalayana; assembly: GCA_029783825.1. Taxonomy (NCBI): domain Eukaryota; kingdom Viridiplantae; phylum Streptophyta; class Magnoliopsida; order Malpighiales; family Rafflesiaceae; genus Sapria; species Sapria himalayana. The sequence goes on along the minus strand of JAREIK010010583.1, from coordinate 59,316 downwards.
AACCTATATATAATGATTCAAAATGAAAGTAAAATATATTACTAAATAATACTTTTTGGTTTTTAAATTATTTCTTCTTTTTATAAGCTTATATTTTTTTTGATTAAAAATAAATTATTAAAATTATATATGTCTAACTCATTATTTATTTTGTAATTAATATTTCTATAAAAAATAAACTAATAAATAATTAAAATGAATACAAATTAAAATGAGATTTATGATTTATTTTATACTGTATTCCAGTTTAATGGTTTGATTATTTTGGAATTTTGTCGTTTAGGAGTTTATCAATTTATGTTTTTAGGCATTTAGTGGTTTATAGGTTTTATTTATATAATAAAAATGAAAAATTTTTTTTTAGATTTTTTCTGATTTTCAACGGTTATAACCATTAAAAATAATTTAATATTTAAAATTTTTTGAAATGTGAATATAATATTTTGTTATAATAATATTAATAATTATATATCATATAAATTTAATATAAATAATTTTATTGATAGATAATATAAAAATGATCCAAAATAAAATTAATAAACTATTAATAAAAAGATAGATATTAATAAAAAAATATTTACAAAACCCAAATTGATTCAAAATTAAAGTAAAATATATTACTGGATAATAATTTTTAATTTTTAAATTTTTACTTCTTTTATAAGCGTAAATTTTTTTTATTAAAAATAAATTAATTAATTTATATTTGTCGCACTCAACTTTATTTTATAATAAATATATCTTTAAAAATAAACTAATAAATAATTAAAATGAATATTTAAAATTATAATAAATAGAAATAAAAATTAGATTTATTAATTATTAAGTAGTATATAAAATTTTAATAAATTATGTATTTAGACATTACAGGGTTTAGGAGTTTAGTGATTTAACTGTGTATGCATTTAGTCGTTTATAGTTTTTATTTAAAAAAAATTAAAAAAATTATTTTTATTATTTTTTGATATTTTCAAAGGTTATATAACCTTTGAAAATATAATAATTTTTAAATTTTTTTCAAAAGTGAATAAATATTTATTTTTAATAATCATAATAAATAAATATCATATAAATTCAATATAAACAATTTTATTGATCGATATTCTAATAATTATCAAAAAATAAATTAAAAATCTATTATGAATAAGATTGATATTACTCAAAATATAATATCAAAACCTAAAATGATTCAAAAGCAAAGCAAAATATATTACTAAATAATAATTATTTGTTTTTAAATTTTTATTCTTTTTATAAGCTTATGTATTTTTTGATGAAAAATAATTTTTATAAGTTTTATTTTTAACTCATAATTTATTTTATATTTAATATATATATATAAACAAAAAACTAAAGAATCAAAATAAATTTTTTAAATTATAATGAAAACAAATAAAAATGAGATTAATTAATTATTATTTAGGGTATCCCGTTATAAAGGATTATCTATATAGGGGTATCGGGATTTTGTAGTTTAGTGATTTAAGTGTTTATGCATTTAGTAGTTTATAGGTTTTATTTAAACAATAAAATAACAAAAAAATATTTTTCTTTATTTTCATATGTTAAAAGGTTATAATCTTTGAAAATATAATAATTTTAAAATTTTTTTCAAAAGTGAATATAATATTTAGTTATAATAATTATTAAATATATATATCATATAAATTCAATATAAATATTTTTATTGATAAATATTATAATAATGATACAATAATATTTTAATAATCTATTATTAATAAGTTAGATATCAATTAATATATAATTACAAAACTTAAAATGATTTAGAAACAAAGCAAAATATATTACAATATAATAATTTTTTGTTTTTATTTTTTTTCTTCTTCTAATTAGTTTATCTATATTTTTTTGTTGAAAATTAATTTATAAAAATTATATTTGTATAACTTATACTTTATTTTGTAATTAATATTTATATAAAACTAAACAAATAAATAATTAAAATGAATATTTAAAATAATAATGAAAAAAAATGAGATTTATTATTTATTATTTAGATTATACCTGTTTAATTTAAATTATATATGACTCACTAATAATTTTTTTTTATAATTATTATTTCAATAAAAACAAACTGATAAATAATTAAAATAAAAAATTAAAATTATACTTAATAAAAATTAAATTAAGACTTATGATTTATTATTAATGTATACCAATTTAATGGTTTAAGTATTTAAAGTTTTGTCGTTTAGTAGTTTAGCAATTTAGGTTTTTAAGCATTTAGTGGTTTATAGGTTTTATTTAAATAATGAAATAACAAAAAATTTATTTTTGATATTTTTTCAAATTTTCAAAGTTTATAACATTTGAAAATATGATAATATTAAAATTTTATAAAAATGTTTATACAATATTTAGTAATAATAATTAATATAACTATATATAATATCAACTAAATATAAACAATTTTACTGATAATATTATATCAAATATCAATAAATAAATTAATAAACTATTATTAATATGATAGATATAAATTAAAATATATTAAAAAACCAAAAATGATTCAAAATCAAAGTAAAATTTATTACTAAATAATAATTTTTTTTAATTTTTGCATCATTTTATAAGCTTATATATTTTTTTGATGAAAAATATTTTATATAAATTATATTTGTATCACTTATAATTTATTTTGAAATTAATATTTATATAAATTATTTAAATTATATTTAAGGTTTACGAGTTTATAGGTTTAAGTATTTAGGGCCTTCAGGGGTTTCAGAGTTTAGAGATTTATGTATTTAGGCATTTAATGGTTTATAAGTTTTATTTAAACAATTATATAACAAAAAATTTATTTTTGTTATTTTTTATCATTTTTGAAGGTTATAACCTTTGAAAATATAATAATTTTTAAATTTTTTTTATAAGCGAATACTATATTTAGTTATGATAATTTTAATAATTATATTTCATGTAAATTCAATATAAATAATTATATTGATATATATTATATTAATGATCAAAAAATAAATTAATAATCTTTTATTAAAAACAAAGATATTATTTAAAATATATTTGCAAAATGTAAATTTATTCAAAACCAAATTAAAATATATTACAAAAGAATAATTTTTTTGATGTTTTGCTTCTTTTTATAAGTTTATTTTTTTTTATTAAAAGTAAATTCTTTAAATTCTATTTGTCTTCCACATAATTAATTTTTAATTTATAATTCGATAAAAATGAACTAATAAATAATTAAAATTAATATTTAAAATTATAATGAATACAAATAAAATTGAGATTTTTATTATTTATTATTCTAAATATACTAGTTTAATGGTTTAAGTATTTAGGGTTTTCGAGATTTAGAAGTTATTGATTTAAGTATTTAGGCATTTAATGGTTTATAGCTTTTATTTAAACAATGAAATAACAAAAAATTTATTTTTGATATTTTTTCAAATTTTCAAAAGAAATAACATTTGAAAATATATTAATTTTAAAATTTTTTAAAAATGTGAATACAATATTTTGTAATAATACTTATTATAACTATACATAATATAAAATAAATATAAACAATTTTATTGATTAATATTATCTAAATTATCAAAAGATAAATTAATAAACTATTATTAATATGAAAGATATAAATTAAAATATAATTAAAAAACCTAAAATGATTCAAAATCAAAGTAAAATTTATTACTAAATAATAATTTTTTTTAGTTTTTGTATCATTTTATAAGCTTATATATTTTTTTGATGAAAAATATATTATTTAAATTATATTTGTCATTTATAATTTATTTTGTAATTAATATTTCTATAAATTATTTAAATTATATTTAATGTTTACGAGTTTAAAGGTTTAGGTATTTAGGGGCTTCGGGGTTTAGGAGTTTAGAGATTTATGTATTTAAGCATTTAATGGTTTATAAGTTTTATTTAAACAATGATATAATAAAAAATTTATTTATGTTATTTTTTCTCATTTTTGAAGGTTATAACCTTTGAAAATATAACAATTTTTAAATTTTTTTATATGTGAATACTATATTTAGTTATAATAATCTTAATAAATATTTACCTTGTTAATTCAATATAAACAATTATATTGATAGATATTATATTAATGATCATAAAATAAATTAATAAATAATTATTAAAAAGAAAGATATTTTTTAAAATATATTTCCAAAACGTAAATTTATTCAAAATAAAAGTAAAATATAATAGTAAATAATAATTTTTTTGATGTCTTGCTTCTTTTTTTAAGTTTATATTTTTCATTATTAAAAGTAAATTATTTAAATTATAGTTGTCTTCCACGTAATTTATTTTTAATTTATAATTCTATAAAATTAAACTAATAAATAATTAAAATGAATATTTAAAATTATAATGAAAACAAATAAAATTGAAATTTATTATTTATTATTCAAGATATACTAGTTTAATGGTTTAAGTATTTAGGTATTTTGGGGTTTAGTGATTTAAGTGTTTAGGACTTTAGTGATTTATAGTTTTTATTTAAAGAATAAAAAATAAAAAATTAAATTTTTTGATTTTTTTAATTTATGAAGGTTATAACCTTTGAAAATATAATAATGTTTATTTTTTTAAATTTAAAAATAATATTTAGTTATAATATTCTTAAAAATTATATATAATTTAAACTCAATATAAATAATTTTATTAATAGATATTATAATAATGATCAATAAAAAAATAATAAACTATTATTAATAAGAATGATATAAATTAAAATATAATTTCAAAAACTAAAATGATTCAAAATCAAAATAAAAAATATTACAAAATAAAAAAATTTTATTTTTAAAATTTTGATTCTTTTTGTAAGTATATATATTTTTTTGATTAAAAATAAATTATTTAAAATAGATCTGTCTCAGTAATAATTTATTTTGTAATTAATATTTCTATAAAAATAAACTGATAAATAATTAAAATAAAAATTTAAAATTATACCGAATAAAATTTAAAATGAGATTTATGATTTATTATTATTGTATACCAATTTAATGGATTAAGAATTTAGAGGTTTTTTCATTTAGGAGTTTAGCGATTTATGTTTTTAGGCATTTAGTGGATTATATGTTTTATTTAAACAATAAAATAACTAAAAAAAATTTGTAATTTTTTGTCATTTTCATAGGTTGTAATATTATAATAATATTTAGTTATAATAATATTTAAAATATAATAATATTTTAAATATTTATAATATTTATAATATCATATAATAATATATGATATATAAAAATATTTATTAATTTTCTAGGTTATAACCTTTGAAAATATAATAATATTTAAAATTTTTTGAAATGTGAATACAATATTTAGTTATAATAATTTTAATAATTATATATCATATAAATTCAATATAAACTATTTTATTGATAGATATTATAAAATGATAAAAAATTAAATTAATAAACTATTAATAATAATATTAAAAATAATTAAAAAATATTTACAAAACCCAAATTGATTCAAAATTAAAGTAAAAAATATTACTCGATAATAATTTTTAATTTTTAAATTTTTACTTCTTTTATAAGCGTATATTTTTTTTAATTAAAAATAAATTATTTAAATTATCTTTGTCGCACTCATAATTTATTTTGTAATAAATATTTCTATAAAAATAAATTAATAAATAATTAAAATGAATATTTAAAATAATAATAAATTGAAATATAAATTAGATTTCTTAATTATTAAGTAGCATATAGCAGTTTAATGGTTTATGTATTTAGGCATTACGGGCCTTAGGAGTTTACTGATTTAAATATGTATGCATTTTTTCGTTTATATGTTTTATTTAAAAATTAAAATAACAAAATATTTATTTTTATTATTTTTTGATATTTTCAAAGGTTATAACCTTTGAAAATTTAATAATTTTTAAATTTTTTTCAAAAGTGAATTCAATATTTAGTTATAATAATCATTATATTTATATATCATATAAATTCAATATAAACACTTTTATTGATGAATATTCTAATAATGAACAAAAAATAAATTAATAATCTATTATTAATAAGATAGATATCAATTAAAATATAATAAAAAATCCTAGATGATTCAGAAGAAATCAAAATATATTACTATATAATAATTTGTTGTTTTTAAATTTTTTTTCTTTAAAAAAGTTTATCCTTATTTTTTTGATTAAAATTATTTATATAAAATATATTTGTCCAAATCATAATTTATTTTTTAATTAATATTTATATAAAAATAAACAAATAAATAATTAAAATGAATATTTAAAATTATAATGAAAAAAAATATATTGAGATTAATTCATTATTATTTTGGGTATTCCAGTGTAATTTAAATTAGATCTGTTTCACTAATAATTTATTTTGTAATTAATATCTTTATAAAAATAAACTGATAAATAATTAAAATAAAAATTTAAAATTATACTGAATAAAAATTAAAATGAGATTTATGAATTATTATAATGTATACCAATTTAATATTTTAAGTATTTAGAGGTTTTTTCGTTTATGACTTTAGCGATTTATATTTTTAGCCATTTAGTGGTTTATAGGTTTTATTTAAACAATGAAATAACAAAAAAAAATTTTATATTTTTTCACATTTTCAAAGGTTATAACCTTTGAAAATGTGATAATTTTATATTTTTTTAAAAATGTGAATACAATATTTAGTAATAATAATCATTATAATTTTATATAATAAAAACTAAATATAAACAATTTTATTGATAGATAGCATATCAATTATCAAAAAATAAATTAATATGCTATTATTAATATGATAGATATAAATTAAAATTTAATTACAAAACCTAAAATTATTCAAAATCAAAGTAAAATTTATTATCAAGTAATAATTTTTGTTTTTTAGTTTTTGCTTCTTTTTATAAGCTTATATTTTTTTGATTAAAAATATATTTTTTAAATTATATTTATGGTTTATGAGTTTAAAGTTTTAAGTATTTACAGGCTTTTGTGTTTAGGAGTTTATAGAATTAAGTGTTTAGGCATTTAGTGGTCCATAAGTTTTATTTAAATAATGATATAACAAAAAATTTATTTTTATTTTTTTTTATAATCTTTGAAGGTTATAAACTTTGAAAATATAAAAATATCTAAATATTTTTCAAATGTAAATATAATATTTAGTTATAATAAACTTAATAAATATAAGTCATTTAAATTCAATATAATTAATAACATTGCTAGATATTATAATAATGATCAATAAATAAATAAATTAATAAACTTTTATTAATAAGATAGATATTATTTAAAATATAATTGCAAAATCTAAAATTATTCAAAATCAAAGTATATATTACTAAATAATAATTTTTTTAATATTTTGCTTTTTATATAAGTTTATATTTTTGTTATTAAAAATAAATTATTTAAATTATATTTGTCTTCCTCATAAATTATTTTGTAATTTATTATTCTATAAAAATAAACTAATAAATAATTAAAATAAATATTTAAATTTATAATGAATACAAATAAAATTGAGATTTATTATTTATTATTCAGGATAAACAGGTTTAATGGTTTAAGTATTTAGGCATTTTTGGGTTTAGTCTATTAAGTGTTTATGCCTTAAGTGATTTTATCTAATTTCTGATGGTTATAACCTTTGAAAATATAATTGCAAAATCTAAAATTATTCAGAATTAAATTATAATAAATTACTAAATAATAATATTTTGTTTTAAAAATTTTGCCTCTTTTTATTATCTTATATTTTTTTGATGAAAAATAAATTATTTATATTATATCGGTATCACTAATAATTTATTTTGTAATTAATATTTCTATAAAAATAAACTGATAAATAATTAAAATGAATATTTAAAATTATAATAAATACTAATATAAATGAGATTTATTCTTTATTATTTAGAGTATACTAATTTAAAGGCTTTTGTATTTATGGGTTTCAGGGTTTAGGAGTTTAGTCATTAAGAATTTAGGTATTTTGTGGTTTATAGATTTTATTTAAAAAATCTAAAAACAAAAAATTCATTTTTTTATTTTTTCTTATTTTCAAAGGTTATAACCTTTGACAACTTAATAATTTTTAAATTTTTTAAAAATGTGAAAATATTATTTTGTTATAATAATCTAAATAATTATATATTATATAAATTCAATATAAATAATTTTTTTATAGATATTATGATGACGATAATAAAATAAATTAATAAACTATTATTAATTTATTTTATACTAAATATTTCTATTAAAATAAACTAATAAATAATTAAAATGAATATTTAAAACTATAATAAATAGAAATTGAAATTAGATTAATTAATTATTATGTAGCATATAGCGGTTTAATGGTTTATGTATTTAGGAACAACGGGGTTTAGCTGTTTACTGATTTAATTGTGTATGCATTTAGTGGTTTATAGGTTTTATTTAAAAAATAAAATAACAAAACATTTAGTTTTTTTATTTTTTGATATTTTGAAAGGTTATAACCTTTGAAAATTTAATAATTTTTAAATTTTTTCCAAAGTGAATTCAATATTTAGTTATAATAATTATTATATTTATATATCATATAAATTCAACATAAACAATTTTAGTGATAAATATTCTGATAAAGATCAAAAAATAAATTAATAATCTATTATTAATAAGATAGATATCAATTAAAATATAATTACAAAACATAAAATGATTCATAAGCAAAGCAAAATAATTTTTTGTTTTGAATTTTTTTTTATTTTAAAAAGTTTATCTATATTTTTTTGATTAAATATAATTTACATAAATTATATTTGTCTAACTCATAATTTGTTTTCTAATTTATATTTATATTAAAATAAAAAATTAATAATTAAAATGAATATTAAAAATTATAATGAAAAAAAATGAGATTTATTATTTCTTATTTAGGGTATACCGCTTTAATTTAAGTTATATCTGTCATACTAATAATTTATTTTGTAATTAATATTTCTATAAAAATAAACTGATAAATAATTAAAATAAAAATTTAAAATTATACTAAATAAATATTAAAATGACATTTCTGATTTATTATTAATGTATACCAGTTTAATGGTTTAAGTATTTTGACTTTTTGTCGTTAAGGAGTTTAGAAATTTATGTTTTTAGGAATTTAGTGATTTAAAGGTTTTATTTAAACAATAAAATAAAAAAAAATTGTAATTTTTTGTCATTTTCAAATGTTATAACCTTTGAAAATTTATTAATATTTAAAATTTTTTGAAATTTGAATAGAATATTTAGTTATAATAATTTTAATAATTCTATATCATATAAAATAAATATAAATAATTTTATTGTTAGATATTATAATAATGATCAAAAATTAAATTAATAAACTATTTATAATATGATAGATATTAATTAAAAAATATTTACAAAACAAAAATTGATTCAAAATTAAAGTAAAATATATTAGTTGTTAATAATTTTTAATTTTTAATAATACTTCTTTTATACTTCTTTTAAAACTATATATATATTTTTTGATTAAAAATAAATTATTTAAATTATATGTGTCACACTCATAATTTATTTCGTCATAAATATTTCTATAAAAATAAACTAATAAATAATTAAAATGAATATTTAAAATAATAATAAATTGAAATAAAAATTAAATTTATTGATTATTAAATTGTATATAGCGGTTTAATGGTTTATGTATTTAGGCATTATGGGGTTTAGGAGTTTGCTGATATAACTGTGTATGCATTTAGAGGTTTATAGATTTTATTTAAAAAATAAAATAACAAAAAATTTATTTTTATTATTTTTTCATATTTCCAAAGGTTATAAACCATTGGAAATATAATAATTTTTAAATTTTTTTTGAAAGTTAATTCTATATTTAGTTATAAATATCATTATATTTATATATCATATAAATTCAATATAAACAATTTTATTGATAAATATTCTAATAATGATCAAAAAATAAATTAATAATCTATAATTAATTAGATAGTTATCAATTAAAAAAAAGATAGATATCAATTAAAATATAATTATAAAACCTAAAATGATTCAGAAGCAAATCAAAAAATATTAATATATAATAATTTTTTGTTTAGATATTTTTGTTCTTTTAAAAAGTTTATCTTTAATTCTTTGATGAAGAATAATATATATAAATTAGAATTGTCTAACTCAATTTATTTTTTAATTAATATTTATTAATAAATAAACAAATAAATAATTAAAATGAATATTAAAAATTATATTTAAAAAAATAAGGTTTATTATTTATTATTTAGGGATACCGGTTTAATTTAAATTAGATTTATCTCACTAATAATTTATTTTGTAATAAATATTTCTATAAAAATAAACTGATAAATAATTAAAATAAAAATTTAAAATTATATTGAATAAAAATTAATATAAGATTTATTATTTATTATTAATGTATACCAGTTTAATGGTTTAAGTATTTATAGATTTTGTCGTTTAGGAGTTTAGCAATTTATGTCTTTAGGCTTTTAGTGGTTTATAGATTTTTTATAAAAAATAAAATAACAAAAAATATATTTTTATTACACTTTCATCTTCGAAATTTATGTCTACATGATTAACACGTTTTGATCATTGGTTGTCCTTCTACAGTGGAGGAAGAAAAGAGAGGAGTTGTAGAAAAGATAATTAATTGGGTTTAAATTTTCGTTGCTGTTCCGGGACGGACCATTGAAATGTATTTTTTAATGGTTGTTATTAGTTGTATTTTTTTTGTTATATTAAGCTGCCTAATTTTAGCAATTACTTAAGTAGTAATTGCTGCTACCAATGTTTGTGGTCATCTTTAGCTATTCCTTAATATTTTAAGTAATTGTTTAAAAAATGTAGTATTGCTATTATGGTTAACTTTCACTCGGCTGAACAAAGCCAACTTGTGAAAAAACAAAGAACCAAATTAAGCACACAACTCGGTCCTGTTCTATTTAACATTTCTATCCTTTTCTACACATCAATGTTTTTGACAAGGTAATGGAACTCATTTGCAGTATTCAGCCTATTTGACAAAACAAAATTGGCCCAATTTGAGTTTGAAAGATACATAACTAAGGAATGATAAATGGTACAACAAAAGGTTTTGACATGAACTAACTTGGCCGGTTTGAAGAAAATAAATTGAAAAAAATGTCCGAACTCCGTTCCGTCTCGGAACTATTTTCTTGTACCCAAAATCTCTGATCTACGTCCCATCCCGACATGATATTTCCAACCTATGGGACGGGTCTGGATCTTTAAAAAAAAATCTCTGAACTGTGCGAAGGGACTGGAGATTTGTAATCCCCATCCAGTCCCGTCCCATGAGCACCTCTAGCATTTAGTGCTTTATAGGTTTTATTTAAAAAATAAAATAAAAAAAAAATTATTTTTATTTTTTTTTGATATTTTCAAAGGTTATAACCTTTGAAATTATAATAATTTTCAAATTCTTTTCAAATGTGAATACAATATTTAGTTATACTAATCATTGTTTTATATATTATATAAATTCAATATAAACAATTTTATTGATAAATATTCTAATACTGATCAAAAAATAAATTAATAATCTATTATTAATAAGATAGATATCAATTAAAATATAATTACAAAACCTAAAATGATTCAGAACGAAAGCAAAATATATTACTATATAATACATTTTTTTTTGATATTTATTCTTCTTTTTATTAGTTTATCTATATTTTTTGATGTAAAATAATTTATATAAATTATATTTGTCTAACTTATAATTTATATTGTAATTAATATTTAATAAAAATAAACGAATAAATAATTAAAATGAATATTTTAAATTATAATGAAAAAAATAATATTGAGATTTATTAATTATTATTTAGGTTATACCAGTTTAAAAGGATTATCTATTTATGGTTTTAAAGATTTCGGAGTTATTGACTTAAGTGTTTAGGCATTTAGTAGTTTATGGGATTTATTTAAATAATAAATTAACAAAAAAATTAATTTTGATATTTTCTCACATTTTCAAAGGTTATAACCTTTGAAAATATAATAATTTTAAATTTTTTTAAAAATGTGAATACAATATTAGTAATAAGAATCATTATAATTATATATAATATAAACTAAATATAAACAATTTTATTGATAGATATGATATCAATTATCAAAAAATAAATTAATAAGCTATTATTAATTTGATAGATATAAATTAAAATATAATTGCAAAACCTAAAATTATTCAAAATCAAAGTAAAATTCATTACCAATTAATAATTTTTGTTTTTTAGTTTTTGCTTCTTTTTATAAGCTAATATTTGTTTTTTGATGAAAAATAAATTATTTAAATTATATTTAAGGTTTACGAGTTTAAAGTTTTAAATATTTAGGGGCTTTTGTGTTTACGAGTTTATAGATTTAAGTGTTTAGGCATTTAGTGGTCTATAAGTTTTATTTAAAATGATATAACAAAAAATTTATTTTTATTTTTATTTTTATTTTCTAATTTTTGAAGGTTATAACCTTTGAAAATATAAAAATTTTTTAATTTTTTTCAAATGTAAATATAATATTTAGTCATAATAATCTTAATAAATATAAGTCATTTTAATTCAATATAAATAATCACTTTGCTAGATATTATAATAATGATCAATAAATAAATTAATAAACTATAATTAATAAGATAGATATTATTTAAAATATATTTACAAAATCTAAATTTATTCAAAATCAATTATATATTACTAAATAATACTTTTTTTTTAATATTTTGCTCTTTTTATAAGTTTAAATTTTTGTTTTTAAAAATAAATTATTTAAATTATATTTGTCTTCCTCATAATTTATTTTGTAATATATAATTCTATAAAAATAAACTAATAAATAATTAAAATAAATAATTAAAATTATAATGAATACAAATAAAATTGAGATTTATTATTTATTATTTATTATTTATTATTTATTATTTATTATTTATTATTAATGATATACATGTTTAATGGTTTAAGTATTTAGGTGTTTTGGGGTTTAGTCATTTAAGTGTTTATGCCTTAAGTTATTTTATCTAATTTTTGAAGGTTATAACCTTTGAAAATATAATAATTTTTAATTTTTTTTAAAATGTGAATATAATATTTAGTTATAATAATCTTGTTAATATATATATAATGTAAAATCAATATAAATAATTTTATTAATAAATATTATAATAATGATTAATAAATAAATTAATAAACTATTATTAATTAGAATGATATAAATTAAAATATAATTGCAATATCTAAAATTATTCAAAATTAAATTAAATAAATTACTAAATAATAATATTTTGTTTTAAAAATTTCGTCTCTTTTTTTGATCTTATATTTTTTTGATGAAAAATAAATTATTTATATTATATATGTCTCACTAATAATTTATTTTGTAATTAGTATTTCTATAAAAATAAATGGAGAAATAATTAAAATGAATATTTAAAATTATAATGAATACTAATTAAAATGAGATTTATTATTTAATATTTAGAGTATACAAATATAAAGGCTTATGTATTTATGGGCTTCGGGATTTAAAAGTTTATTCATTAAGAATTTAGGTATTTTGTGGGTTATAGATTTTATTTAAAAAATCTAATAACAAAAAATTTATTTTTTTATTTTTTCGTATTTTCAAAAGTTCCTTTGAAAACTTAATAATTTTTAAATTTTTTTAAAATATGAAAATATTATTTTGTTATAAAAATCTAAATAATTATATATTATGTAAATTCAATATAAATAAATTTTTTTATTGATATTATAATGACGATAATAAAATAAATTAATAAACTATTATTAATAAGATAGATATTAAATAAAATTTATTTGCAAAACCTAAAATGATTCAAAATCAAAGTAAAATATATTAATAAGATATATATTAAATAAAACTATTATTAATAAGATAAAATATACAGGTTTAAAAGATTATATTTTTATGAGTTATGGGATTTAAGAATTTAGTGATTTAAGTGTTTAGGTATTTAGTAGTTTATCGATTTTTTTAAAAAATAAAATAAAAAAAGAAATTTTTTGTTATTTGTTCTCATTTTTGAAGGATATAACCTTTGAAACTATAACAATTTTTAAATTTTTTTAAATGTGAATACTATATTTAGTTATGATAATCTTAATAATAATATATCATGTAAATTCAATATAAATAATTATATTGAAATATATTATATTAATGATCAAAAAATAAATTAATAAACTATTATTAATGAGATAGATATTATTTTAACTATATTTGCAAAACATAAATTTATTCAAAATCAAATTAAAATATATTACAAAATAATACTTTCTTTGATGTTTTGCTTCTTTTTATAAGTTTATATTTTTTGTTATTAAAAGTAAATTATTTAATTTATATTTGTGTTCGACATAATTTATTTTTAATTTATAATTCTAAAAAAATAAATTAATAAATAATTAAAATGAATATTTAAAATTATAATGAATACAAATAAAAGTTACATTTATTATTTATTATTAAGGATATACAAGTTTAATGGTTTAAGTATTTAGGCGTTTTGGGATTTAGTGATTTAAGTGTTTAGGCCTTAAGTGATTTATAGTTTTTAATTAAAGAATGAAAAAATAAAAAGTTTAATTTTTTGATTTTTTTTTATTTTTGATGGTTATAACCTTTGAAAATATAATCATTTTTAATTTTTTTAAATGTGAATATAATATTCAGTAATAATAATCTTAATAAATATATATAATGTAAACTCAATATAAATAATTTTATTAATTGATATATCAATAATAATCAATAAAAAATTAATAAATAATTATTAATAATAATGATATAAATTATAATATAATTGCAAAATCTAAAAAGATTCATAATAAAAATAAAATATATTACTATATAATAAATTTTGTTTTTCAAATTTTGCCTCTTTTTATATGGATATATATTTTTTTTGATGAAAAAAAAAATTATTTAAATTAGATCTATCTCACTAATAATTTATTTTGTAATTAATATTTATATAAAAATAAACTGACAAATAATTAAAATAAAAATTTAAAATTATAATTAAGAAAAATTAAATTGAGATTTATGATTTTTTATTAATGTACACTTTTAATGGTTTAAGTATTTAGAGGTTTTGTCATTTAGGAGTTTAGCAATTTATGTTTTTAGGCATTTAGTGGCTTATAGGTTTTATTTAAACAATAAAATAACAAAAAAAAATTTGTAATTTTTTTTCATTTTCATAGGTTATAACCTTTGAAAATATAATAATATTTAAAATTTTTTGAAATGTGAATACAATATTTATTTATAATAATATTAATAATTATATATCATATAAATTCAATATAAACAATTTATTGATAGATAATATAATAATGATCAAAATTTAAATTAATAAACTATTAATAAAAAGATTGATATTAATTAAAAAATAATTACAAAACCCAAATTGATTCAAAATTAAAGTAAAATATATTACGCAATAATAATTTTTAATTTTTAAATTTTTACTTCTTTTATAAGCATATTTTTTTTGATTAAATATAAATTAATTAAAATATATATGTCGCACTCATAATTTAATTAATAATAAATATTTCTATAAAAATAAACTAATAAATAATTAAAATGAATATTTAAATTATAATAAATAGAAATAAAAATCAGATTTATTAATTATTAAGTAGTATATAGCGGTTAAATGGTTTATGTATTTAGGCATTACGAGGTTTAGGTATTTACTGATTTAACTGTGTATGCATTTAGTGGTTTATAGGTTTTATTTAAAAATTAAAATAACAAAATATTTACTTTTATTATTTTTTTATATTTTCAAAGGTTATAACCTTTGAAAATACAATAATTTTTAAATTTTTTAAAAAGGGAATTCAATATTTAGTTATAATAATCATTATATTTATATATCATATAAATTCAATATAAACAATATTATTGATAAATATTCTAATAATGATCAAAAAATAAATTAATAATCTTTTATTAATATGATAGATATCAATTAAAATATAATTACAAAACCTATAATGATTCAGAAGCAAAGCAAATTATATTACTATATAATAATTTTTTGTTTTTAATTTTTTTTTATTTTAATAAGTTTATCTATATATTATTTGATGAAACATAATATACATAAATTATATTTATCTAACTCATAATTTATTTTTAAATTAATATTTATATAAAAATAAACAAATAAATAATTAAAATGAATATTTAAAATTATAATGAAAAAAAATGAGATTTATTCTTTATTATTTAAGGTATACCAGTTTAATTGAAATTATATTTGTCTCACTAATAATTTATTTTGTAATTAATATTTCAATAAAATAACACTTAAATCTATAAACACTTAAACACAAAAGCCCCTAAACACTTAAAACTTTAAACTCATAAACCTTAAATATAATTTAAATAATTTATTTTTCATCAAAAAAAATATAAGCTTATAAAAAGAAGCAAAAAATAAAAAACAAAAATTATTATTTGGTAATAAATTTTACGTTTGATTTTGAATAATTTTAGGTTTTGTAATTATATTTTAATTTATATCTATCATATTAATAATAGAATATTAATTTATATTTTGATAATTGATATCATATCTATCAATAAAATTATTTATATTTAGTTTATATTATATATAATTATAATGATTCATATTACTAAATATTGTATTCATATTTTTAAAAAAATTTAAAATTATTATATTTTCAAAGGTTATAACCTTTGAAAATGTAAGAAAATATCAAAAATAATTTTTTTGTTATTTCATTGTTTAAATAAATCCTATAAACTACTAAATGCCTAAACACTTAAGTAAATAACTCTGAAATCAAGAAAACCCTAAATAGATAATCCTTTTAAACTGGTAAACCCTAAATAATAAATAATAAATCTCAATATTATTTTTTTCATTATAATTTAAAATATTCATTTTAAATTATGAGTTAGACAAATATAATTTATATAAATTATTTTTCATCAAAAAAAAATAGATAAACTTATAAAAAAAAGAAAAAATTTCAAAACAAAAATTTATTATAAAGTAATATATTTTGCTTTCCTTCTGAATCATATTAGGTTTTGTAATTATATTTTAATTCATCTATCTTATTAATAATAGATTATTAATTTATTTTTTGATCATTAATAGAATATTTATTAATAAAATTATTTATATTGAATTTATATGAAATATAGATATAATGATTAATATTTAAAAATTATTATATTTTTAAAAAAATTTAAAAATTTAAAAATTTAAAAATTATTATATTTTCAAAGGTTATAATATTTGAAAATATCAAAAAATAATAAAATAAATTTTTTGTTTATTTTTTTTTTAAATTAAACATATAACCACTAAATGCATACACGGTTAAATTAGTAAACTCCTAAACATCGTAATGCCTAAATACATAAACCATTAAACTGCTATATACTACTTAATAATTAATAAATTTAATTTTTATTTCTATTTTCTATAATTTAAATATTTATTTTAATTATTTATTAGTTTATTTCTATAGAAATATTTATTACAAAATAAATTATGAGTGCGAGAAATATAATTTAAATAATTTATTTTTAATCAATAAAAGTATTTACGCTTATAAAATAAGAAAAAATTTAAAAATTAAAAATTATTATTAAGTAATATATTTTACTTTAATTTTGAATCAATTGGGTTTTCTAAATATTTTTTAATTAATATCTTTCTGATTATTAATAGTTTATTAATTTAATTTTTGATCATTATTATAATATCTATCAATAAAATTGTTTATATTGAATTTATATGATATATAATTATTAATATTATTATAACTAAATATTGTATTCACATTTCGAAAAAATTTTAAATATTATTACATTTTCAAAGGTTATGACCTATGAAAATGAGAAAAAATTACAAATTTTTTATGTTATTTTATTGTTTAAATAAAACCAATAAACCACTAAATTCCTAAAAACACAAATCACTAAACTCCTAAATGAAAAAACCTCTAAATACTTAAATAATTAAACTGGTATACATTAATAATAAATCATAAATTTCATTTTAATTTTTATTCAGTTTAATTTTAAATTTTTATTTTAATTATTTATCAGTTTATTTTTATAGAAATATTAATTACAAAATAAATTATTAGATAGACATATCTAATTTAAATTAAACCGGTATACCCTAAATAATAAATAATAAAACTCATTTTTTTTCATTATAATTTTAAATATTCATTTTAATTATTTATTTGTATATTTTTATATAAATATTAATTAGAGAATAAAATATGAGTTAAACAAACATAATTTATATAAATTATTTTTCATCAAAAAAAAATATAGATATTTTTTTAAAAACAAATTTCAAAACAAAAAATTATTATATAGTAATATATTTTGCTTAGCTTCTGAATCATTTTAATATTTGTAATTATATTTTAAATGATATATATCTTATTAATAACAGATTATTAATTTATTTTTTGATCATTATTAGAAAATTTATTAATAAAAATATTTATATTGAATTTATATGATATATAAATTTAATAATTATTATAACTAAATATTGTATTCACTTTTAAAAAAAGTTTTAAAATTTTTATATTTTCAAAGATTATAACCGTTGAAAATGTGAAAAAAAAATATATTTTTATGTTATTTCATTATTTAAATAAAACCTATACACCACTAAATGCATAAACACTTAAATCACTAAACTACAAAATCCTGATACCCCTATATAGATAATCCTTGAAATCGGTATACACTAAATAATAATTAATAAATATCATTTTTATTTGTTTTCATTATAATTTAAAAAAATCATTTTGATTTTTAGTTTTTTATTTGTATATCTGTATTAATTATAAAATAAATTATGAGTTAAAATTATAATTTATAATAATTATTTTTCAGCAAAAAATAAATAAGCTTATAAAAAGAAATTAAATTAAAAAACAAATAATTACTATTTAGTAATATATTTTGCTTTGCTTTTGAATCATTTTAGGTTTTAATATTATTTTTTAAGTAATATCAATCTTAATCATTATAGATTTTTAATATATTTTTTGATAATTATTAGAATATCTATCAATAAAATTATTTATATTGAATTTATATGATATATAATTATTATGATTATTATAAATATATTTTGTATTCACTTTTGAAACAAATTTAAAAATTATTATATTTCCATAAGTTATAACATTAAAAAATGAGAAAAAATAATAAAAATAAATTTTTTGTTATTTTATTTTTTAAATAAAACCTATAGATCATTAAATGATTAATTAAATCAGTAAGCTCATAAACCCCGAAACCCCTAAATACATAAACCTTTTAATATCTATATTCTACTTATTAAATAATAAATCTCATTTATATTTCTATTTATTATAATTTTAAATATTCATTTTAATTATTTATAGTTTAATTTTTTTGAAAAATTAATTCTAAATAAATTTCGAATGAGACAAATAATATTTAAATAATTTATATTTAATCAAAAAAAATATAAGCTTAAAAAAAGAAGGAAAAATTTAAAAATTAAATATTATTATTTAGTAATATATTTTGATTTGATTTTGAATCATTTTGTGTTATGTAAATATATTTTAATTAATATTTAGATTTTTAATAATAGTTTGTTAATTTAATTTTTGATCATTATTATAATATCTATCATTAAAATTGATAATATATAATTTATATGATATATAATTAGTAAGATTAATATAATTATACATGGTATTCTCATTTAAAAAATTTTAAAAATTATTTTCTTTTCAAAGTTTATAACCTTTGAAAATCAGAAAAAAACAAAAAAAATTATTTTATTTTTATTATATAAATAAAACCTAATTACCACTAAATCCCTAAAAACATAAATTCTTAAACTTCTAAACGACAAAACCTCTAAATAATTTAACCATTAAACCGATATACTATATATAATAAATAATAAATCTCATTTTTATTAGTATTCATTATAATTTTAAACATACATCTTAATTATTTATTAGTTTATTTTTATAGAAATATAAATTAAAAAATAAATTATTAGTGAGACATAATTTAAACAATTTATTTTTCATCAAAAAATATATAAGCATATAAATGGATACAAAAATTTAAAATTAATATTTAGTAAAATATTTAACTTTGATTTTGAATCATTTTATGTTTTGCAAATAAATTTAAAACAATATTTATCTTATTAATAATCGTTTATTATTTTTTTATGATAATAATTATAATATATACCAATAAAATAATTTATATTGAATTTATATGATATTTAATTATTATGATTATTAACTTCACATTGTATTCACTTTTCGAAAAAAAATTAAAAATTATTATATTTTCAAACGTTATAACCTTCAAAAATGAGAAAAAATAACAAAAATACTTTTATTTTATTTTATTTTATAAATAAAACCTATAAACCACTAAATGACTAAATACTAAAATGACTAAACTCCTAATCCCCTAAGCTCATACATACTCAAAACATTAAATTAGTATAGTCTAAATAATAAATCATAATTCTCATTTTTATTAGTATTCATTATAATTTTAAATATTCAATTTAATTATTTATCAGTTTATTTTTATAGAAATATTAATTACAAAATAAATTATTAGTGAGACAGATATAATTTAAATAATTTATTTTTATCAAAAAAAATATATATGCTTATAAAAAGAGGCAAAATTTTAAAAATAAAAAATTATTTTTTATTAATATATCTTATTTTGATTTTGAATCATTTTAGATTTTACAATTATATTTTAATTTATATCATTCTTATTAATACTAGTTTATTAATTAATATATTGATCATTTTTATAATATTTATTAATAAAATTATTTATATTTAGTTTACATTATATAAAATTATTAAGATTATTATAACTAAATAATATATTCACATTTAAAAAAAATTAAAAATTATTATATTTTAAAATGTTATAACCTTCAAAAATTAAAAAAAATCAAAAAATTTAATTTTTTGTTTTTTCATTCACATTATATAAATCACTAAACTCCTAAACCAAAAAATACCTAAATACTTAAACCATTAAACCGGTATATCCTGAATAATAAATAATAAATCTCGATTTTATTTGTATTCATTATAATTTTAAATATTCATTTTAATTATTTATTAGTTTATTATTATAGAATTATAAATTAAAATATAAATTATGAGAAAGAAAAATATAATTTAAACAATTTATTTTAAAAAACAAAAATATAAACTTATAAAAAAATCAAAACTTTAAAAAATTATTATTTAGTAATATATTTTACATTGATTTTGAATAAATTTAGATTTTGCAAATATATTTTAAAGAATATCTATCTTATTAATAATAGTTTATTATATTTTTTCTGATCTTTATTATAATATCCAGCAATGTAATTATTTAAATTGAATTTAAATGACTTATAATTATTAAGATTATTATAACTTAATATTATATTTACATTAGAAAAAAATTTAAAAATTATTATATTTTCAAATGTTATAACCTTTGAACATGTTAAAAAATATAAAAAATAATTTTTTTGTTATTTCATTGTTTAAATAAAACCTATAAACCACTAAATGCCTAAAAACATAAATCACTAAACTTCTAAATGACAAAACTTCTAAATACTTAAACCAATAGACTGGAATACATTAACAATAATTCATAAATCTCATTTTAATTTTTATTTAGTATAATTTTAAATTTTTATTTTAATTATTTAACAGTTTTTTTTAGAAATATTAATTACAAAATAAATTATTAGTAAGACAAATATAATTTAAATTAAACCGGTATACCCTAAATAATAAAGAATAAATATCATTTTTTTAATTATAATTTTAAATATTCATTTTAATATTTATTTGTTTATTTTTATATAAATATACATTACAAATTAATTATGAGTTTGACAAATATAATTTATATAAATTATTTTTCATCAAAAAAATATAGATAAACTTTTAAAAAGAAAAAAAAATTTCAAAATAAAAATTTTTTATATAGTAATATATTTAGCTTTGCTTCTTTATCATTTTTGGTTTTGTAATTATATTTTAATTGATATCTATCTTATTAATAATAGATTATTAAGTTATTTTTTCATAATTATTAGAATATTTATCAATAAAAATGTTTATATTGAATTTATATGATGTATAAATATAATGATTATTATAACTAAATATTGTATTCACTTATGAAAAAAATTAAAAATTATAATATTTTCAAAGGTTATAACCTTTGAAAATATCAAAAAATAATAAAAATAAATTTTTTATTATTTTTTTTAAAATAAAACTTATAAACAACTAAATGCATACACAATTAAATTAGTAAACTCATAAACCCCGTAATACCTAAATACATAAACCATGAAAATGCTATATAATACATAATAATTAATAAATCTAATTTTTATTTCTATTTATTATAATTTTAAATATTCATTTTAATAATTTATTAGTTTATTTTTATAGAAATACTTATTACAAAATAAATTATGAGTGCGACAAATATAATTTAAATAATTTATTTTTAATCAAATAAGATATATACGCTTATAAAAGAAGTAAAATTTTAAAAATAAAATATATTACTCAGTAATATATTTTACTTTAATTTTGAATCAATTTGGGTTTTCTAAATATTTTTAATTAATATCTATCTTATTAGTAATTATTTATTAATTTAATTTTTGATCATTATTATAATATCTATCAATAAAATTGTTTATATTGAATTTATATGATATATAATTATTAATATTATTATAAATAAATATTGTATTCATATATTAGAAAATCTTAAATTTTATTATATTTTCAGAGGTTATAACCTCTGAAAATAATAAAATATTACAATTTTTTTTGTTATTTTATTGTTTAAATAAAAGCTATAAAATACTAAATGCCTAAAAACATAAATCTCTAAACTCCTAAATGTCAAAACCATTAAACTAGTATAGTTTAATAATAAATCATAAATCTCATTTTAATTTTAATTCAGTATAATTTTAAATTTTTATTATAATTATTTATTAGTTTATTTTTATAGAAATATTAATTACTAAATAAATTATTAGTGAGACAGATCTAATTTATATTAAAATAGTATCCCTAAATAATAAATAATAAATCTCATTTTTTTTAATTATAATGTTAAATATTCATTTTAATTATTTATTTGTTTATTTATATATAAATATTAATTACAAAATAAATTGAGCTAGACAAAATAATTTATATAAATTATTTTTCATCAAAAAATTATAGATAAACTTAAAAAAAAAAATTTAAAACAAAAAATTATTGTATAGTAATATATTTTGCTTTGCTTCTGAATCATTTTATGTTTTGTAATTATATTTTAATTGGTATCTATCATATTAATAATAGATTATTAATTTATTTTTTGATCATTATTAGAATATTTATCAAGAAAAATATTTATATCGAATTTGTATCATATATATATTTAATAATTATTATAACTAAATATTGTATTCACTTTCGAAAAAAGTTTTAAAATTTTTATATTTTCAAAGATTATAACCATTTGAACATGTGAAAAAATAAATAAAAAATATTTTTTTTTGTTATTTCATTATTTGAATAAAACCTATACACCACTAAATGCCTCAACACTTAAATCACTAAACTACAAAGTCCCGATACCCCTATATAGAAAATTCTTTAAACCGGTATACCTTAATTAATAATTAATAAATCACATTTTTATTTGTTTTCATTATAATTTTAAAAATTCATTTTGATTGTTAAGTTTTTTATTTATATATATGTATTAATTATAATATAAATTATGAGTTAAAAATATAATTTATAAAAATTATTTTTCATCAAAAAATAGATAACTTATAAAAAGAATAAAAATTTAAAAAAAATAATTATTATTAAGTAATATATTTTGCTTTGCTTTTGAATCATTTTAGGTTTTGATATTATATTTTAAGTAATATCAATCTTATTCATAATAAATTTTTAATTTATTATTTGATAATTATTAGAATATTTATCAATACAATTGTTTATATTGAATTTATATAATATATAATTATTATGATTATTATAAATAAATATTGTATTCATTTTGAAAAATTTTTAAAATTATTATATTTTCAAAGGTTATAATCTTAAAAAATGAGAAAGAATATAAAAAATAAATTTTTTGTTATTTCTTTTTTAAATAAAACCTATAGACCACTAAATGCTTACTTACTTAAATCAGTAGCTCATAAAACCCGAAACCCTTAAATACATAAACCTTATAACAGCTTTATACTACTTAATAAATAATAAATCTCATTTTTATTTCTATTTATTATAATTTTAAATATTAATTTTAATTATTTATATTTTAATTTTTTAGAAAAATTAATTACAAAATAAATTTCGAGTGAGACAGATATTATTTATATAATTTATTTTTAATCATAAAAAAATATAAGCTTATAAAAAGATTGAAAATTTTAAAAATTAAATATTATTATTTAGTAATATATTTTTATTTGATTTTGAATCATTTTGTGTTATGTAAATATATTTTAATTAATATTTATATTATTAATAATAGTTTATTAATTTAATTTTTGATCATTATTATAATATATATCATTAAAATTATTTATATTGAATTTATATGATATATAATTAATAAGATTAATATAATTATACATGGTATTAACATTTCAAAAGATTTTTAAAATTATTTTATTTTCAATGGTTATAACCTTTGAAAATATAAAAAAATCAAAAAAAAAAAATTTATTTCTATTATATAAATAAAACCTATATACCACTAAATGCCCAAAACCCTAAATTGCTAAACTCCTAAATGATAAAACCCCTAAATAATCGATCCATTAAACCGGTATACCATATATAATTGTTGGGCAATTGTGCTTCCATGGTAGTGAGATTGAGATACAGAAGCACAGAAACTAACACGAAACAAGCAATATATATATCCCAATTCAGCAACCATCCATGATAGAATCAAAAAATGAGAAATAAACACCAAAAATAACATGGTTCGCTAGTCGCTCATTCGACTAGCTAAATCCACCAGAAAATGCTTTTGCGATACAGATTAAAGCAACAGAAATGTCTTACAGTATGCAGCACACAGAATAGTCACGATAAATCACACATAGAGAAGAGAGAGAAATGATGAACAATTCCACGGGTCCAAAAACCGCCACTTGAAAATATAATTACAAAACATTTTATATTAAAATTTCTCTCGGTTCATTTAACCGGAGAGGGTCGGATCATGAGACGGGTCAGGCTCTGCACTAATTTCGGCCCGTTGTCCGGTCAGCGAGACCTCTCTTATTGTGCTACTGCTGCATCCCCGGCCTCTTAATATTTTTTTTCCTGTACTTACATGAAAATATTAAAAAAGAAAAAATATTTGGTTATACAAAGAGATTATCAAAAAATAAATTACATATACAGCAATAATAAATCTTAAATCTCATTTTAATTTGTATTCATTATAATTTTAAATATTCATTTTAAATATTTTATTTTTTATATAAATATTAATTAATAAATAAATAATTAGTCAGACAAATATAATATTAATAAATTACTTTTAATAAAAAAAATATATAATCTTATTAAAAAAAGTAAAAATTTAAAAACAAAAAATTATTGTTTAGTAATAAATTTTACATTGATTTTGAATCATTTTAGGTTTTGTAATTATATTTTAATTTATATCTATCACATTAATAATAGTTTATTAATTTATTTTTTGATAATTGATATCATATCTTTCGATAAAATTATTTATAATTAGTTTATATTATATATAATTATAATGATTATTATTACTGAATATTTTATTCACATTTTAAAAAAATTCAAAATTATTATATTTTCAAAGGTTATAAACTTTGAAAATGTGAAAAAATAACAAAAATAATTTTTTTGTTATTTCATTGTTTAAATAAATCCTCTAAACCACTAAATGCCTAAATACTTAAATCAATAACTCCTAAATCTCGAAAACACTAAATAGATAATCATTTTAAACTAGTATACCCTAAATAATAAATAATAAATATCAATATTAATTTTTTCATTATAATTTAAAATATTCATTTTAATTATTTATTCGTTTATTTTTATATAATTATTAATTACAGAATAAATTGAGTTTGACAAATATAATTTATATAATTATTTTTCATTAAAAAAATATAGATAACTTTAAAAAAAAATTCAAAACAAAAAATTATTATATAGAAATATATTTTGCTTTGTTTGTGAATCATTTTAGGTTTTGTAATTATATTTAAATTGATATCTATCTTATTAATAATAGATTATTAATTTATTATTTGATCATTATTAGAATATTTATCAATAAAAATATTTATATTGAATTTATATGATATATAAATATCATGATTATTATAACTAAATATTGTATTCACTTTGGAAAAAAATTTAAAAATTATTATATTTTCAATGGTTATAACCTTTGAAAATATCAAAAAATAAAAAAAATTAATTTTTTGATATTTTTTTTAAATTAACACCTATGAACCACTAAATGCATGCACAGTTAAATCGGTAAACTCTTAAACCCCGTAATCCCAAAATACATAAACCATTAAATCACTATATACACTTAATAATTAATAAATCTAATTTTTAATTCTATTTATTATAATTTTAAATATTCATTTTAATTATTTATTTGTTTATTTTCATTGAAATATTTATTACAAAATGAAGTATGAGTGCGAAAAATATATTTTAATTTATTTATTTTTAATAAAAAAAAATATACGATTCTAAAAGAAATAAAAATTTAAAAATTAAAAATTATTATCCAATAATATTTTTTACTTTAATTTTGAATAAATTTGGGTTTTGTAAATATTTTTTAATTAATATCTATCTTATTATTAATAGTTTATTAATTTAATTTTTGATCATTCTTAAAATATCTATCAATAAAATTATTTATATTAAATTTATATGATATATAATTATAAATATTATTATAACAAAATATTGTATTAAAATTTCAAAAAATATTAAATATTATTATATTTTTAAATGTTATAACCTATGAAAATGATAAAAATTATAGAAATTTTTTTTGTTATTTTATTTTTTTAAATAAAACCTATATACCACTAAAAGCCTACAAACATAAATTGCTAAACTCCTAATGACAAAACCTTTAAATACTTAAATCATTAAACTGGTATACATTAATAATAAATCATAAATCTCATTTTAATTTTTTTTCAGTATAATTTTAAATTTTTATTTTAATTATTTATCAATTTATTTTATAGAAATATTAATTACAAAATAAATTATTAGTGAGACAGATTTAATTTAAATTAAAATGATATCCCTAAATAATAAATAATAAATCTCATTTTTTTAATTATAATTTTAAATATTCATTTTTATTATTTATTTGTTTATTTATATATAAATATTAATTACAAAATAAATTGAGTTAGACAAATATAAACCATTAAATTAGTAAACTCCTAAACCTCATAATGCCTAAATACATAAACCATTAAACCGCTATATACTACTTAATAATTAATAAATCTAATTTTTATTTCTATGTATTATAATTATATATATTCATTTTAATTATTTATTAGTTTCTTTTTATAAAAATATTTTTTACAAATTAAATTATGAGAGCGACATATATATTTTAATTAATTTATTTTTAATCAAAAAAATATATATGCATATAACAGAAGTAAAAATTTAAAAATTAAAAATTATTATCCTGTAATTTATTTTACTTTAATTTTGAATCAATTTGGGTTTTGTAAATATTTTTTAATTAATATCAATCTTTTTATTAATGGTTTATTAATTTAAATTTCATCATTATTATATTATCTTTCAATAAACTTGCTTTTATTGAATTTATATGATATATAATTATTAATATTATTATATCTAAATATTGTATTCACATTTCAAAAATGTTAAATATATTATATTTTCAAAGGTTTTAACCTATGAAAATGAGAAAAAATTACAAATTTTTTTTTTGATATTTTATTGTTTAAATAAACCTTATAAACCACTAAATGCCTAAAAACATAAATTGCTAAACTCCTAAACAACAAAACCTTTAAATACTTAATCTATTAGACAGTGTATAATAATAAAAAATCATAAATCTCAATTTAATTTTTATTAAGTATATTTTTAAATTTTTATTTTAATTATTTATCAGTTTATTTTTATAGAAATATTAATTACAAAATAAATTATTAGTGAGATAGATCTAATTTAAATAATTTATTTTTCATAAAAAAAATATATATCATTATAAAAAAGGCAAATTTTTAAAAACAAAAATTTATTATTTAGTAATATATTTTATTTTTATTTTCAATCATTTTAGATTTTGAAAATTATATTTTAATTTATATCATTCTCATTAATAATAGTTTATTAATTTTTTATTGATCATTATTATAATATCTATTAATAAAATTATTTATATTGAGTTTACATTATATATAATTATTAAGATTATTATTACTGAATATTATATTCACATTTAAAAAAATTAAAAATTATTATATTTTCAAAGGTTATAACCTTCAAAAATTAAAAAAAATCAAAAAATTAAACTTTTTATTTTTTCATTCTTTAATTAAAAACTATAAATCACTTAAGGCCTAAACACTTAAATCACTAAACCCCAAAATGCCTAAATACTTAAACCATTAAACTTGTATATCCTTAATAATAAATAATAAATGTAAATTTTATTTGTATTCATTATAATTTTAAATATTCATTTTAATTATTTATTAATTTATTTTTTTAGAATTATAAATTAAAAATAAATTATGTCGAACACAAATATAAATTAAATAATTTACTTTTAATAACAAAAAATATAAACTTATAAAAAGAAGCAAAACATCAAAGAAAGTAATATTTTGTAATATATTTTACTTTTATTTTGAATAAATTTACGTTTTGTAAATATATTTAAAATAAAAATTTATTAATTTATATTTTGATCATTAATATAATATATTTTAATATAATTGTTTATATTGAATTTACATGATATATAATTATTAAGATTATCATAACAAAATATAATATTCACATATAAAAAATATTTAAAAATTGTTATATTTTCAAACTTTATGACCTTCAAAAATTAGAAAAAATAACAAAAATAAACTTTTTGTTGTATCATTGTTAAAATAAAACTTATAAACCATTAAATGCCTAAATACATAAATATCTAAACTTCTAAACCCTGAAGCCCCTAAATACTTAAACCTTTAAACTCGTAAACCTTAAATATAATTTAAATAATTTATATTAATATTAATTGCAAAATAAATTATGAGTGATACAAATATAATTTAAATAATATATTTTTCATCAAAAAAACATATAAGCTTATAAAATGATGCAAAAAGTAAAAAAAATTATTATTTAGTAATAAATTTTACTTTGATTTTGAATCATTTTAGGTTTTTAATTATATTTTAATTTATATCTATCATATTAATAATAGTTTATTAATTTATTTTTTGATAATTGATATAATATCATTCAATTAAATTGTTTATAATTAGATTATATTATATATAGTTATAATATTTATTATGACTAAATATTGTATTCACATTTTTTAAAAATTTTAAATTATTATATTTTCAAATGTTATAACCTTTGAAAATTTGAAAAAATATCAAAAATAAATTTTTTGTTATTTCATTGTTTGAATAAAACCTATAAACCATTAAATGCCAAAATACTTAAATCAATAACTTCTAAATCTCGAAAACATTAAATAGATAAATTTTTTAAACATGTATATCCTAAATAATAAATAATAAATCTCTTTTTTTTTCTTTTCATTATAATTTTAAATATTCATTTTAATTATTTATTAATTTATTTTTATATAAATATCAATTACAAAATAAATTATAAGTTATACAAATAATATATATATAAATTATTTTTCAACAAAAAAATATAGATAAACTTAATAAAAGAAGAAAAAAATTAAAAACAAAAAAATAATGTATAGTAATATATTTTGCTTTGTTTCTGAATCATAATAGGTTTTGTAATTATATTTTAATTGTTATCTAACTTATTAATAATAGATTTTTTATTTATTTTTTGATCTTTATTTTAATATTTATAAATATAAATGTTTATATTGAATTTATATGATATATAAATTTAATAATTATTATAACAAAATATTGTTTTCACTTTTGAAAAAAGTTTTAAAATTTTTATATTTTCAAAGATTATAACCTTTGAACATGTGAAAAAATAAAAAAATATATTTTTTTTTGTTATTTCATTGTTTAAATAAAACCTATAAATCACTAAATCCCTAAACACTTAAATCACTAAACTACAAAGTCCCGATACCCCTATTTAGATAATCCTTTAAACCGGTATACCCTAAATAATAATTAATAAATCTCAATTTTATTTGTTTTCATCATAATTTAAAAAATTCATTTTGATTGTTAAGTTTTTTATTTATATATATGTATTAATTATAAAATAAATTTTGTGTTAAAAATATAATTTATAAAAATTATTTTTCATCAAAAAATTGATAAGCTTAAAAAATGAATAAAAATTTAAAAACAAATAATTATTATTAAGTAATATATTTTGCTTTGCTTTTGAATCATTTTAGATTTTGATATTATATTTTAAGTTATATCAATCTTATTCATAATAGATTTTTAATTTATTTTTTGATAATTATTAGAATATCTATCAATAAAATTGTTTATATTGAATTTATATGATATATAATTATTATGATTATTATAAATAAATATTGTATTCACTTTTTAAAAAAATTTTAATAAAACCTATAGACTACTAAATGTTTACTTACTTAAATAAGTAGTTCATAAAACCTGAAACTTCTAAATACATAAAACATATAACAGCTATATACTACTTAATAAATAATAAATCTCATTTTTATTTCTATTTATTATAATTTTAAAAATTCATTTTAATTATTTATATTTTAATTTTTTAGAAAAATTAATTACAAAATAAATTTCGAGTAAGATAGATATTATTTATATAATTTATTTTTAATCATAAAAAAAATATAAGCTTATAAAAAGATGGAAAAATTTAAAAATTAAATATTATTATTTAGTAATATATTTTTATTTGATTTTGAATCATTTTGTGTTATGTAAATATATTTTAATTAATATTTATATTATTAATAATAGTTTATTATTTTAATTTTTGATCATTATTATAATATATATCATTAAAATTATTTATATTGAATTTATATGATATATAATTATTAAGATTAATATAATTATACATTGTATTCACATTTCAATAATTTTAAAAATTATTTTATTTTCTAAAATTATAACCTTTTAAAATCAGAAAAAATCAAAAAAAGTTTTTTAAATTTTTTTTATATAAATAAAACCTATATACCACTAAATGCCTAAAAAAATAAATTGCTAAACTCCTAAATGACAAAACTTCTAAATAATCAAACAATTAAATTGGTATACCATATATAATAAATCATAAATCTAATTTTAATTTGTATTCATTATAATTTTAAATATTCATTTTTATTATTTATTAGTTTATTTTTATAGAAATATCAATCACAAAATAAATAATGAGTGAGACAAATATAATTTTAATAATTTATTTTTAACCAAAAAAAAATAAGCTTATATAAAAAAGTAAAAATTTAAAAACACAAAATTATTATTTAGTAATATATTTTACTTTGATTTTGAATCATTATATATAGGTTTCACAATTATATTTTAATTGCGATCAATCTTATTAAGAATAGTTTATTAATTTATTATTTGATCTGTTTTATAATATCGAATAATAAAATTAATTATATTTAATTAAAATGGCCTATAATTATTAAGTTATTATAACTAAATATTATATTTACATTTGAAAAAAATTTAAAAATTATTATATTTTCGAAGGTTATAACCTTCGAAAATGATAAAATTTAAAATAATAGTTTAGTATAGTCTAAATAATAAATCATAAATCTCAGTTTTATTAGTATTCATTATAATTTTAAATATTCATTTTAATTATTTATCAGTTTATTTTTATAGAAATATTAATTACAAAATAAATTATTAGTACGACATATATAATTTAAATAATTTATTTTTCATCAAAAAAAATACTCATAAAAGAGGCAAAATTTTAAAAATAAGAAATTATTTTTTAATAATATATCTTATTTTGATTTTGAATCATTTTAGATTTTACAATTATATTTTAATTTATATCATTATTATAAATACAAGTTTATTAATTTATATATTGATCATTATTATAATATCTATCAATAAAATTATTTATATTGAGTTTACATTATATATCATTATTAAGATTATTATAACTAAATATTATATTCACATTAAAAAAAATTAAAATTATTATATTTTGAAAGGTTACAACATTCAAAAATAACAAAAAAATCAAAAAATTAAATTTTTTTTTTCATTCTTTAAATAAAAACTATAAATCACTAAAGGACTAAACAATTAAATCACTAAATTCCTAAACCACGAAACACCTAATTACTTAAACCATTAAACCGGTATATAATGAATAATAAATAATAAATCTCTATTTTATTTGTATTCATTATAATTTTAAATAATCATTTTAATTATTTAGTAGTTTATTATTTTAGAATTATAAATTACAAAATAAATTATGAGTATTACAAATATAATTTAATTAATTTATTTTTAATAACAAAAATATAAACTTATAAAAAAAGCAAAACATTAAAAAAATTATTATTTAGTAATATATTTTACTTTGATTTGAATAAATTTTGATTTTGCAAATACTTTTTAAATAATAACTATTTTATTAATAAATGTTTATTAATTTATTTTTTGATCATAATTATAATATCTAGAAATATAATTATTTATATTGAATTTTAATGAATTATAATTATGAAGATTATTATAAATAAATATTATATTTACATTTGAAAAAAATTTAAAAATTATTATATTTTCAATATATAGAATCTTCAAATATTAAATAAATTATTTAAATAAATTTTTTGCTATATCTTTTTTTATATAAAACATAGAAACCACTAAAGACCTAAACACTTAAGCATCTAAACTCCTAAACACAATAGCCCCAAAATACTTAAACCTTTAAACTCGTAAACCTTAAATATAATTTAAATAAATTATTAAAATGTTAATTACAAAATAAATTATGAGTGATACAAATATAATTTAAATAATTTATTTTTCATCAAAAAAAAATATAAGCTTATAAAAAGAAGTAATAACTAAAAAACAAAAATTATTATTTAGTAATAAATTTTACTTGGATTTTGAATAATTTTAGGTTTTGTAATTATATTTTAATTTATATCCATCATATTAATAATAACATATTAATTTATTCTTTGATAATTGATATCATATCTATCAATAAAATTGTTTATATTTAGTTTATATTATATATAATTATAATGATTACTTTTACTAAATATTGTATTCACATTTTTTAAAAATTTTAAAATTATTTTATTGTCAAAGGTTATAACCTTTGAAAATGTGAAAAAATATCAAAAATAATTTTTTTATTATTTCATTATTTAAACAAAACCTATAAACCACTTAATGCCTAAAAACATAAATCGCTAAAGTCCTAAACGACAAAATCTCTAAATACTTAAAATATTAAACTGGTATACTTTAATAATAATTCATAAATCTCATTTTAATTTTTATTCAGTATAATTTTAAATTTTTATTTTAATTATTTATCAGTTTATTTTTATTGAAATATTAATTACAAAATAAATTATTAGTAAGATAGATCTATTTTAAATAATTTATTTTTTATCAAAAAAATATATATTCTTATAAAAATAGGCAAAATTTTAAAAACAAAAATTTATTAATTTGTATATATTTTATTTTTATTTTGAATCATTTTAGTTTTGCAATTATATTTTAATTTATATCATTCTTATTAATAATAGTTTATTAATTTTTTATTGATCATTATTATAATATCTATTAATAAAATTATTTATATTGAGATAACATTATATATAATTATTAAGAATATTATAACTAAATATTATATTAACATTTAAAAAAAATAAAAATTATTATATTTTCATAGTTTATAACCTTCAAAAATTAAACAAAATCAAAAATTTAATTTTTTATTTTTTTATTCTTTAAATAAGAACTATAAATCACTAAAGACCTAAACACTTAATTAACTAAACCCCAAACCACCTAAATACTTAAACCATTAAACTAGTATATCCTGAATAATAATTAATAAAAATCTATTTTATTTGTATTCATTATAATTTTAAATATTCATTTTAATTATTTATTAGTTTAATTTTATAGAATTATAAATTAAAAATTAATTATGAGGAAGACAAATATAATTTAAATAATTTACTTTTAATAACAAAAAATATAACATAAAAAAAGAAGCAAAACATCAAAGAAAGTATTATTTCGTAATATATTTTACTATGATTTTGAATAAATTTACATTATCCAAATATATTTTAAATAATATCTATCTTATTAATAATAGTTTATTAATTTATTTTTTGATCATTAATATAATATATTTCAATATAATTTTTTATATTAAATTTACATGATATATAATTATAAAGATTATCATAACTAAATATAGTATTCACATATAAAAAAAATTTAAAAATTGTTATATTTTAAATGTTTATAACCTTCAAAAATGTGAAAAAATAACAAACATAAATTGTTTGTTATATCATTGTTTAAATAAAACTTATAAACCATTAAATGCCTAAATACATAAATATCTAACCTCCTAAACCCCACGCCCCTAAATACTTAAACCTTTAAACTCGTAAACCTTAAATTTAATTTAAATAATTTATAGAAATATTAATTACTAAATAAATTATGAGTGACAAATATAATTGAAATAATATATTTTTCAACAAAAAAATATATAAGCTTATAAAATGATGCAAAAACAAAAAAAAATTATTATTTAGTAATAAATTTTACTTTGATTTAAAATTATTTAGGTTTTTTAATTGTAATTTAATTTATATCTATCATATAATAATAGTTTATTAATTTATTTTTTGATAATTGATATAATATTATCAATAAAATTGTTTATATTTAGTTTATATTATATATAGTTATAATAATTATTATTACTAATATTGTATTCACATATATTAAAAAATTTAAAATTATCATATTTTCAAATGTTATGACATTTGAAAATTAGAAAAAATATCAAAAATAATTTTTTATTTTTTCATTGTTTGAATAAAATCTATAAACAATTAAATGCCTAAGTACATAAATCAATAACCTCTAAATCTCGAAAACTCTAAATAGATAAATTTTTTAAACAGGTATATCCTTAATAATAAATAATAAATAATAAATCTCATTTTTATTTTTTTCATTATAATTTTAAATATTCATTTTATTATTTATTTGTTTATTTTTATATAAATATTAATTACAAAATAAATTATAAGTTAGTCAAATATAATTTATATAAATTATTTTTCAACAAAAAATATAGATAAACTTATTAAAAGAAGAAAAAAATTAAAAACAAAAAATTATTATATAGTATATATTTTACTTTGTTTCTGAATCATTTTAGATTTTGTAATTATATTTTAATTGATATCTAAATTATTAATAATAGATTATTAATTTATTTTTTGATCATTAGAATATTTATCTATAAAAATATTTATATTTAATTTATTTGATATATAGATTTAATAATTATTATAGCTAAATATTGTATTCACTTTGGAAAAAAATTTTAAAATTATTATATTTTCAAAGATTATAACCGGTGAACATGTGAAAAAACAAAAAAATATTTCTTTTATTATTTCATTGTTTAAATAAAACCTATAAATCACTAAATGTCTAAGCACTTAAATCACTAAACTACAAAATCCCGATACCCCTATATTGATAATAGTTTAAACGGGTTGACCCTAAATAATAATTAATAAATCTCATTTTTATTTGTTATCATTATAATTAAAAAATTCATTTTGATTGTTTAGTTATATATATATATATATTAATTATAAAATAATTATGAGTTAAAAATATAATTTATAAAAATTATTATTCATCAAAAATAGATAATCTTATAAAAAGAATACAAATTTAAAAACAAATAATTAATATTAAGTAATATATTTTGCTTTGCTTTTGAATCATTTTAGGCTTTGATATTATATTTTAAGTAATATCAATCTTATTCATAATAGATTTTTAATTTATTTTTTGATAATTATTAGAATATCAATTAATCGAATTATTTATATTGAATTTATTTGATATATAATTATTATGATTATTATAAATAAATATTTATTCAATTTGGAAAAAAAATTTAAAATAATTATATTTTAAAAGGTTATAACCTTTGAAAATATTAAAAAATAATAAAAATAAATTATTTTTTATTTTTTTCTTAAGTAAAACCTCTAAACCACTCAATGCATACACAGTTAAATCAGTATACTCCTAAACCCCATAATGACTAAATACATAAACAATTTAACTACTATATTCAACTTAATAATTAATAAATGTAATTTTTATTTCTATTTATTATAATTTTAAATATTCATTTTAATTATTTATTAGTTTATTTTTATAGAAATATTTATCACAAAATAAAGTATTAGTGCAACAAATATAATTTAATTAATTTTATTTTTAATAAAAAAAATATACGCTTATAAAAGAAGTAGAAATTTAAAAATTAAAAATTATTATCCAGTAATATATTTTACTTTAATTTTGAATCAATTTGGGTTTTGTAAATATTTTTTAATTAATATGTATCTTTTTATTAATAGTTAATTAATTTAATTTTTTATCATTATTATATTATCTATCAATAAAATTGTTTATATTGAATTTATAAGATATATAATTATTAATATTATTAAAACTATATATTGTATTCAGATTTCAAAAAATTGTAAATATTATTATATTTTCAAAGGTTATAACCTATGAAAATGATAATAAATTATTGAAATTTTTTTTGTTATTTTATTTTTTTATATAAAACCTATAAACCACTAAAAGCCTAAAAACATAAATAGCTTAACTCCTAATGATAAAACCTCTAAATACTTAAACTATTAAACTGGTATACATTAATAATAAATCTTAAATCACATTTTAATTTTTATTCAGTATAATTTTAAATTTTATGTTAATTATTTATCAGTTTATTTTTATAGAAATATTAATTACAAAATAAATTATTAATGAGACGGATCTAATTTAAATTAAACAGGTATCCCTAAATAATAAATAAATTATGAGTTAGACATATATAATTTATATAAATTATTTTTCATTAAAAAAACATAGATAAACTTATTAAAAGAAGAAAAATTTCAAAAACAAAAAATTATTATATAGTGATATATTTTTATTTGCTTCTGAATCATTTTAAGTTTTGTAATTATATTTTAATTAATATCTATCTTATTATTAATGGATTATTTATTTATTTTTGATTATTATTTGAATATTTATCAATAAAATAGTTTATATTGAATTTATATAATATAGAAATATAATGATTAGTATAACTAAATATTGTATTACATTTGAAAAAATTTTAAAAATTATTATATTATAACTAAATATAATGATTAGTATAATGATTAGTATAACCTTTGAAAATATCAAAAAATAATAAAAATAAATTTTTTGTTATTTTATTTTTTAAATAAACCCTATAACCAATAAATGCTAGGGGTGCTCATGGGACAGGATGCGATGGGGATTACAAATCTCCAGTCCCTTCCCATAGTTCGGAGATTTTTTTTTGAAGATCCATACCCGTCCGATAGGTTGAAAATATCGAGATTGGATGGGACGGAGATCGGGGATTTTGGGTAGGAGAAAACCGTTCCGGGACGGAACGGAGTTCAGACATTTTTTTCATTTTATTTTCTTCAAACCGGCCAAGTTAGTTCATGTCGAAACCTTTTGGTGTACCATTTATCATTCCTTATTTATGCATCTTTCGAACTCAAATTGGGCCAATTTTGTTTTGTCAAATAGCCTGAATACCACAAACGAGTTTCCATTACCTTGTCAAAAGCTATGATGTGCAGAAAAGGATAGAAATGTTAAAAAGAATGGGACCGAGTTGTTTGCTTAATTTGATTCTTTGTTTTATCACAAGTTGGCTTTGTTCAACCGAGTTAAAGTTAACCATAATAGTAATACTACATTTTTTAAACAATTACTTAAAATATTAAGGAATAGCTAAAGATGACGACAAACATTGGAAGCAGCAATTACTACTTAAGTAAAAACTAAAATTAGGCAGCTTAATATAACAAAAAAATACAACTAATAACAACCATGATAATAATCAGTTCAAAGGTCCATCTCAAAACAACAACGAAAATCCAAACACTATTAATAATATCTTCAACAACTTTTACCTTTTCTTCCTCCACTGTAGAAGGAGTACCTTTAGTGAAACTCAACAAAGATTGTGACTTTTCTTTAGCTTTGTGAGCTTCTATTAAGTCTTTTTTGTGTAGGAATTTCCTACAGATCTTTCTCAAGTATTTCCATAAACCAGAAGTACCTTGATCACTTTTTTCCAAGTATTCTTTCCTACACCATATACAAGCTTCCCTACCAGTTTAATTTCCCTCTAAATCAACTTATATCCCATAAGTTTGCCAAACAGCAGACTTATACTTTTTATTAGCTTGAGGTTCAGATGTACCTTGACTTTCTTTTACAATTGGAATTGAAGAACCTGCCGTAACAATAGGTGGGTTAGTGAAATATGATGATTGGATTTACCAGTGCTTTGATCATTTGAGATGTTATCTTCAATTTATTGTATTTTTCGTTTACCGCTGGATGTGCCTTCTGCATTGTCATTAATTAATATAATATGTTAAGCATAAATACATATATATATTTCAAACAAGCAAGCTCTACAAAACTGACTATAACACATTCAGCCCACTCATTCGGCCCAACAACAACACCACAACCAATACTCAAAAAAAATGATTGAGACACATAATAATAATAATTAATCACTCAATTCTCGTCATAAAAACAAACCAAAAGGCTGGTGGCATTTGGGACACCGTGGAGGCAACCAGAAGTGCGACGGACATGGGCTGGACCGAACTTAACACGGCTGCAACGGTGTGAGGTGGACTAGAACTCGTTGAAACATCAATAGGTACGTCGG
This sequence comes from Sapria himalayana, assembly GCA_029783825.1. Taxonomy (NCBI): domain Eukaryota; kingdom Viridiplantae; phylum Streptophyta; class Magnoliopsida; order Malpighiales; family Rafflesiaceae; genus Sapria; species Sapria himalayana. The sequence goes on along the minus strand of JAREIK010010583.1, from coordinate 19,820 downwards.
AATTGGATGGGTAGTAGAGGAATTGGTGGCATCTTCATGTTATATATATATATATATATATATATATATATTCCTGGTTCTAGTATCAGTTTTTTAGCATGGGACAGTTCTCGGGATGGATATTGCTTTAGATCTGGAACCATCCCAAAATAAAAAAATATGTAACAGAATGGGACGGGAATAGTCAAAGTCGATGGATTTTTATCATCCCGATTCTTTCGGACAAGACTTCGAGTCGGGTCACGAATATCCGAGTCCCATGAGTAGCCCTACTAGGTGCATATAAATTAAATCAGTAAACTCCAAAACCCCGTAATGCCTAAAAACATAAACCATTAAACCGAAATACTACTAAATAATTAATAAATCTATTTTTTATTGCTATTTATTATATTTTTAAGTATTCATTTTAATTATTTATTAGTGTATTTGTTTAGAAATATTTATTACAAATTAAATTATGAGTGGGACAAATATAATTTAAATAATATTTATTACTAAATAATTAATATATGCTTATAAAAGAAGTATAAATTTAAAAATTAAAAATTATTATCAAGTAATATAAGTTAATTTAATTTTGAATCAATTTGGGTTTTGTAAATATTTTTTAATTAATATCTATCTTAATATTCATAATTTATAAATTTAATTTTTGATCATTATTATAATATCTATCAATAAAATTATTTATATTAAATTTATATGATATATAATTATTAATATTATTATAACAAAATATTGTATAAAAATTTCAAAAAATTTTAAATATTATTATATTTTCAAAGTTTATAATATTAAAAAATGAGAAATAATACAAAAAATAATTTTTTTGTTATTTCTTTTTTAAATAAAACTTATAGACCACTAAATGTTTACTTACGTAAATCAATAGCTCACAAAACCCGAAACCCCTAAATACATAAACCTTATAACAGTTGTATACTACTTAATAAATAATAAATCTCATTTTATTTCTATTTATTATAATTTTAAAATTCATTTTCATTATTTATATTGTAATTAATTAGAAAAATTAATTACAAAATAAATTTCGAGTGAGATAGATATTATTTAAATAATTTATTTTTAATTATAAAAAAATATAAGCTTATAAAAAGATTGAAAATTTTAAAAATTAAATATTATTATTTAGTAATATATTTTTATTTGATTTTGAATCATTTTGTGTTATGTAAATATATTTTAATTAATATTTATATTATTAATAATAGTTTATTAATCTAATTTTTGATCTTTATTATAATATATATCATTAAAATTATTTATATTGAATTTATATGATATATAATTAATAAGATTAATATAATTATACACAGAATAATCGCGATAAATCACACAGAGAGAAGAGAGAGAGATGATGAACAGTTCCACGCGTCAAAAAATAGCCACCCAAAAATAAAATTACAAAACATTTTATATTAAAATTTCTCTTGGTTCATTTAACCGGAGCGGTCGGATCATGAGAAGGGTCAGGGTCTACTCCAATTTCGGCCCACTAACTACTCAACGAGACCTCCGTTATTGTGCTACTACTGCATCCCCAGCCTCTTAATATTTCCTTTCCTCCATTTACATGAAAATATAAAAAAAGAATAAATATTTGGTTATACAATCAGATTATCAAAAAATAATTTACATATACAGCATTAATAAATCTTAAATCTCATTTTAATTTATATTCATTATAATTTTAAATATTCATTTTAAATATTTATTAATTTATTTTTTATATTAATATTAATTACAAAATAAATAATTAGTCATACAAATATAATATTAATAATTTACTTTTAATAAAAAAAATATAATTTATAAAAAAAATTAAAAATTTATAAACAAAAAAATATTATTTAGTAATAAATTTTACATTGATTTTGAATCAATTTAGGTTTTTTAATTATATTTTAATTTATATCTATCATATTAATAATAGTTTATTAATTTATTTTTTGATAATTGATATCATATCTATCAATAAAATTATTTATAATTAGTTTATATTATATATAATTATTATTATTATTATTACTAAATATTTTATTTACATTTTAAATAATTTTAAAATTATTATATTTTCAAATGTTATAACCTTTGAAAATGTGAAAAATAACAAAAATAATTTTTTTGTTATTTCATTGTTTAAATAAATCCTATAAATCACTAAATGTCTAAATACTTAAATCAATAACTCCTAAATCTCGAAAACCCTAAATAGATAATCAATTTAAATCGGTATACCCTAAATATTAAATAAAAATCTCAATATTATTTTTTTTCATTATAATTTAAAATATTCATTTTAATTATTTATTCGTTTATTTTTATATAATTATTAATTACAGAAAAAATTGAGTTAGACAAATATAATTTATATAATTATTTTTCATCAAAAAAATATAGATAAACTTTTTAAAAGAAAAAAAATTCAAAACAAAAATTATTATATAGTAAAATACTTTGCTTTGTTTCTGAATCATTTTAGGTTTTGTAATTATATTTAAATTGATATCTATCTTATTAATAATAGATTATTAAGTTATTCTTTGATCATTATTAGAATATTTATTAATAAAAATATTTTTATTGAATTTATATGATATAAAAATATAATGATTATTATAACTAAATATAGTATTCACTTTTGAAAAAAATTTAAAAATTATTATATTTTCAAAGGTTATAACCTTTGAAAATATCAAAAAATAATAAAAATAAATTTTTTGATATTGTTTTTAAATAACACCTATAAACCACTAAATGCATACACAGTTAAATCTGTAAACTCCTAAACCCCGTAATGCCAAAATACATAAACCATTAAACCGCTATATACTACTTAATATTAATAGATCTAATTTTTAATTCTATTTATTATAATATTAAATATTCATTTTAATTATTCATTAGTTTTTTATAGATATATTTATTACAAAATAAAGTATGAGTGTGACAAATATAATTTAAAAAATATATATGCCTATAAAAGAAGTAAAAATTTAAAAATTAATAATTATTATCCAATAATATTTTTTAATTTATTTTTGAATCAATTTTGGTTTTGTAAATATTTTTTAATTAATATCTATCTTATTATTAATAGTTTATTAATTTAATATTTGATCATTATTATAATATATATCAATAAAATTGTTTATATTGAATTTATATGATATATAATTATTAAAATTATTATAACGAAATATTGTATTCACATTTCAAAAAATTTTAAATATTAATATATTTTCAAAGTTATAACCTATGAAAATGACAAAAAATTACAAATTTTATATTGTTATTTTATTGTTTAAATAAAACCTATAAGCCAATAAATGCCTAAAATCATGAATCGCTAAACACCTATACGACAAAATGTCTAAATACTTAAACTATTAAATTGGTTTACGTTAATAATAAATCATAAATCTCATTTTAAATTTTATTTAGTATAATTTTAAATTTTATTTTAATTATTTATCAGTTTATTTTTATACAAATATTAATTACAAAATAAATTATTAGTGAGAAAGATATAATTAAAATTAAACTGATATACCCTAAATAATAAATAATAAATCTCATTTTTTTCATTATAATTTTAAATATTCATTTTAATTATTTATTTGTATATTTTTCTATATATATTAATTAAAAAATAAATTATGAGTTAGACAAATATAATTTTTGTAAATTATTTTTAATCAAAAAAATATTTTTAAAATAAAAAAAATTACAAAATAAAAAAATTATTATATAGTAATATATTTTGGTTTGCTTATGAATCATTTTATGTTTTGTAATTATATTTTAATTGATATCTATCTTATTAATATTAGATTATCAAATTATTTTTTGATCATTCTTAGAATATTAATCACTAAAATTGTTTATATTGAATTTATATGATATATAAATATAATGATTTTTATAACTAAATATTGAATTCACTTTTGAAAAAAATTTAAAAATTATTATATTTTCCAAGGTTAAAACCTTTGAAAATATCAAAAAATAATAAAAATAAATATTTTAAATAAAACTTATAAACAACTAAATGCATACACAAATAAATCAGTATACTCCTAAACCCCATAATACCTAAATACATAAACCATTAATCCACTATATAATACATAATAACTAAATAATCGAATTTTTATTTCTATTTATTATAAATTTAAATATTTACTTTAATTATTTATTAGTTTATTTTTATCGAAATATTTATTACAAAATAAATTATGAGTGCGACAAATATAATTTAAATAATTTATTTTTAATGAAATAATATATATACGCATATAAAAGAAGTAAAATTTAAAAATTAAATATTATTACAGTAATATATTTCACTTTAATTTTGAATCAATTTGAGTTTTGTAAATATTTTTTAATAAATATCTATCTTATTATCAATAGTTTATTAATTTAATTTTTGATCATTATTATAATAACTATGAATAAAATTGTTTATATTGAATTTGTATAATGTATGATTATTAATAATATTATAACTATATATTGTATTCACATTTCAGAAAATTTTAAATCTCAAAACCATTAAACTGGTATACATTAATAATAAATTATAAATCTCATTTTAATTTTTATTCAGTATAATTTTAAATTTTTATTTTAATTATTTATCAGTTTATTTTAATAGAAATATTAATTATAGAATAAATTATTAGTGAGAAAGAAATAATTTAAAATATTTATATTTCATCAAAAAAAAATATAAACCCATAAAAAAGGCACAATTTTAAAACAAAAATTTATTATTTAGTAAAATATTTTATTTTGATTTTGTATCATTTTAGATTTTGCATTTATATTTTAATTTATATGATTCTTTTTATAATAGTTTATTAATTATTTATTGATGATTATTATAATATCTATTAATAAAATTATTTATATTGAGTTTACATTATATATAATTATTAAGATTATTATAACTAAATATTATATTCACATTTAAAATAAATTAAAAATTATTATTTTTTCGAAGTTTATAACCTTCAAAAATTAAATATAAAACAAAGAATTAAATTATTTGTTTTTTAATTATTTAAATAAAAACTATAAATCACTAAGGCATAAACACTTAAATCACTAAATCCCAAAACACCTAATTACCTAAACCATTAAAACTATATATCCTGAATAATAAATTATAAATCTCACTTTTATTTGTATTCATTATAATTATAAATATTCATTTTAATTATTTTATAGTTTATTTTTATAGAATTATAAATTACAAAATATATTATGAGGAAGCCAAATATAATTTAAATAATATACTTATAAGAACAAAAAATATAAACATATAAAAAGAAGCAAAACATCAAAAACATTATTATTTAGTAATTTTTTTTACTTTGATTTTGAAAATCTTAGGTTTTGCAAATATATTTTAAATAATATCTATGTTATTTATAATAGTTTATTAATTTATTTTTTGATCATTAATATAATATCTATCAATATAATTGTTTATATTGAATTTATATGATATATAATAATTATTATTATTATAATAACTAAATATAGTATTCACATTTAAAAAAATTTAAAAATTGTTATATTTTCAAAGGTTATAACCTTCAAAAATGAGAAAAAATAACAAAAAATAAATTTTTTGTTATATCATTGTTTAAATAAAACTTATAAACCATTAAAGACCTAAACACATAAATCTCTAAACTCATAAACCCCAAAGACCCTAAATACTTAATCATTTAAACTCGTAAACCTTAAATATAATTTAAATAATTTATTGAAATATTAATTACAAAATAAATTATGAGTGATACAAATATAATTTAAATAATTTATTTTTCATCAAATAAATATATAATCTTATAAAATGAGGCAAAAACTAAAAAACAAAAATGATTATTTAGTAATAAATTTACTTTGATTTTTAATCATATTAGTTTTTGTAATTAAATTTTAATTTATATCTATCATATTAATAATAGTTTATTAATTTATTTTTTGATAATTGATATAATATCTATCAATAAAATTGTTTATATTTAGTTTATATTATATATTGTTATAATAATTATTATTATTATAAAATATTGTATTCACATTTTTAAAATATTTTAAAATTATTATATTTTCAAAGGTTATAACTTTGAAAATGTTAAAAAAAATCAAAAATAATTTTTTTGTTATTCCATTGTTTAAACAAAACGTATAAACCACTAAATGCCTAAAAACATAAATCGCTAAAGTCATAAACGAAAAAACCTCTAAATACTTACAATATTAAAGTGGTATCCATTAACAATAATTCATAAATCTCATTTTAATTTTTTTTAAGTATAATTTAAAATTTTTATTTTAATTATTTATCAGTTTATTTTTATAGAAATATTAATTAAAAAATAAATTATTAGTGAGACAGATCTAATTTAAATTTGACTGGTATACCCAAAATAATAACGAATAAATCTCAATATATTTTTATTCATTATAATTTTAAATATTCTTTTTAATTATTTGTTTGTTTATTTTTATATAAATATTAATTAAAAAATAAATTATGAGCTAGACAAATATAATTTATATAAATTAATTTTCATCGAAACAATATGGATAAACTTTTTAACAGAAAAAAAAATTTCAATACAACAAATTATTATATAGTAATTTATTTTGATTTCTTCTATATAATTTTAGGTTTTGTAATTATATTTTAATTGATATATATCTTATTAATAATAGATTATTAATTTTTTTTTGATCATTTTTAAAATATTTATCAATAATTTTGTTTATATTGAAATTATATGATATATAAATATAATGATTTTTATAACTAAATATTGAATTCACTTTTGAAAATAATTTAAAAATTATTATATTTTCAAAGGTAACCTTTGAAAATATCAAAAAATTATAAAAATAAATGTTTTGTTATTTCAATTTATAAATAAAACTTATAAGCCACTAAATTCATACACAATTAAATCAATAAACACCTAAACCCCGTAATACCTAAATACATAACCCATTAAACTTGCTATATAATACTTAATAATTAATAAATGTAATTTTAATTTCTATTTATTATAGTTTTAAATATTCATTTTAATTATTTATTAGTTTATTTTTATAGAAATATTTATTATAAAATAAATTATGAATGCGACAAATATAATTTAAATAATTTATTTATAATCAAAAAAATATATATACGCTTATAAAAGAAGTAAAAATTTAAAAATTAAAAATTATTATCCAGTAATAAAATTTACTTTTCTTTTGAATCAATTTGGGTTTTGTAAATATCTTCTAATTAATATCTATCTTATTACAAATAGTTTATTAATTTAATTTTTGATCATTATTATAATATCTATCAATTAAATTGTTTATATTGAATTTATATGATATATAATTAATAATATTATTATAAGTAAATATTATATTTAAATTTAAAAAAATTTTAAATATTATTATATTTTCAAAGGTTATAACTTATGAAAATAAGAAAAAATTATAAATTTTTGTTTATTATTTTAATGTTTAAATAAAACCTATAAACCAGTAAATGCCTGAAAACATAAATCACTAAATTTTCAAATGACAAAACATCTAAATATTAAAACCATTAAACTGGTATACATTAATAATAAATCATAAATCTAATTTTAATTTTTATTAAGTATTATTTTAAATTTTTATTTTAATTATTTATCTGTTTATTTTTATAGAAATATTAATTACAAAATAAATTATTAGTGAGACATATATAACTTAAAGTAAACCGGTATACCCTAAATATTAAATAATAAACCTCATTTTTTTTCATTATAATTTTTATTATTCATTTTAATTATTAATTTTTTATTTTTATATAAATATTAATTAAAAAATAAATTATGAGTTAGAAAAATATAATATATGTAAATTATTTTTAATCAAAAAAATAGAGATAAACTTTTTAAAATAAAAAAAAAATTTAAAACAAAAAATTATTATATATGAATATATTTTGTTTTGCTTATGAATCATTTTATCTTTTGTAATTATATTTTAATTGATATCTATTTTATTAATAATAGATTATTAATTTATTTTTTGATCATTATTAGAATATTTATCACTAAAATTGTTTATGTTGAAATATGATATATAAATATATTGATTATTATAACTAAATATTGAATTCACTATTAAAAAAATTTAAAAATTATTATATCTTCAAATGTTATAACCTTTGAAAATATCAAAAAATAATAAAAATAAATGTGTTGTTATTTTATTTTTTAAATAAAACCTATAAACCACTAAATGCATACACAATTAAATTAGTAAACACATAAATCCAGTAATACCTAAATACATAAACCATTAAACTGCTAAATAATACATAATAATTAATAAATCTAATTTTAATTTATATTTAATATAGTTTATATATTCATTTTTATTATTTATTAGTTATTTTTATTGAAATATTTATTATGAAATAAATAATGAGGGCAACAAATATAATTTAAATAATTTATTTTTAATCAAAAAAATAAATATGCTCATAAAAGAAGTAAAAATTTAAAAATTAAAAATTATTATCTAGTAATATATTTTACTTTAATTTTAAAACAATTTGGGTTTTGTAAATATATTTTAATTAATATCTAACTTATTATTAATAGTTTATTAATTTAATTTTTGATCATTATTATAATATCTATCAATAAAATTATTTATATTGAATTTATATCTTATATAATTATTAATATTATTATAACTAATTATTATATTCACATTTCAAAAAATTTTAAATATTATTATATTTTCAAAGGTTATAACCTATAAAAATGAGAAAAAATTACAATTTTTTTTTATTTTATTGATTAAATAAAACCGATAAACCACTAAATGCCTAAAAACCTAAATCACTAAATTCCTAAAAGATAAAACCTCTAGATACTTAAACCATTAAACAACTATACGTTAATAATAAATCATAATAATTTATAATTATAATTTTAAATATTCATTTTAATAATTTATTTGTTTATTTTTATATAAATATTAATTACAAAATAATTTATGAGTTACACAAATATAATTTATGTAAATTATTTTTAATCAAAAAATTATAAATAAACTTTTTAAAAGAAAAAAATTTCAAAAAAAAATTATTATCTAGTAATATATTTTGCTTTGCTTCTGAATCATTTTAGGTTTTGTTATTATATTTTAATTGATATCTATCTTATTAATAATAGATTATTAAGTTATTTTTTCAACATTATTAGAATATTTATCAATAAAAATGTTTATATTGAATTTATATGATATATAAATATAATGATTATTATAACTAAATATTGAATTCACATTTAAAAAAATTTAAGAATTATTATATTTTCAAAGGTTATAACCTTTGAAAATATCAAAAAATAATAAAAATAAATGTTTTGTTTTTTTATTTTTTTAATAAAACCTATAACCGACTAAATGCATACACAATTAAATCAGTAAACACCTAATCCCAGTAATACCTAAATACATAAACCATTAAACTGCTATATAAAACATAATAATTAATAAATCTAATTTTAATTTCTATTTATTATAGTTTATATATTCATTTTAATTATTTATTAGTTTATTTATATAGAAATATTGATTATGAAATAAATTGAGTGTGACAAATATAATTTAAATAATTTATTTTTAATCAAAAAATATATATACGCTTATAAAAGAAGTAAAAATTTAAAAATTAAAAATTATTATCCAGTAATATATTTTACTTAATTGAATCAATTTGGGTTTTGTAAATATCTTTTAATTAATATCTATCTTATTAATAATAGTTTATTAATTTAATTTTTGATCATTATTATAATATCTATGAATAAAATTATTTATATTGAATTTATATCATATATAATTATTAATATAATTATAACTAAATATTATATTAACATTTCGAAAAAATTTAAATATTATTATATTTTCAAAGGTTATAACCTATGAAAATGAGAAAAAATTACAATATTTTTTTGTTATTTTATTGATTAAATAAAACCAATAAACCACAAAATGCCTAAAAACCTAAATCACTAAACTCCTAAAAGACAAAACCTTTAGATACTTAAACCATTAAACTACTATACATTAATAATATATCATAAATATCATTTTAATTTTTATTCAGTATTATTTTAAATTTTTATTTTAATTAATTTTCAGTTTATTTTTATAGAAATATTAATTACAAAATAAATTATTAGTAAGATAGATCTAATTTAAATTAGAACGGTATAACCTAAATAAAAAATAATAAATCTGATTATTTTTAATTATAATTTTAAATATTATATTTAATTATTTATTTGTTTATTTTTTTATAAATATTAATTACAAAATAATTTATGAGCTACACAAATATAATTTATGTAAATTATTTTTCATCAAAAAATTATAGATAAACTTTTTAAAAGAAAAAAAATTTCAAAAAAAAATTATTATATAGTAATATATTTTGCTTTGCTTCTAAATCATTATAGGTTTTGTAATTATATTTTAATTGATATCTATCTTATTAATAATAGATTATTAGTTATTTTTTAATCATTATTAGAATATTTATCAATAAAAATGTTTATATTGAATTTATATGATATATAAATATAATGATTATTATAACTAAATATTGTATTCACTTTTGAAAAAAATTTTAAAATTATCACATTTTCAAAGGTTATAACCTTTGAAAATGTGAAAATTTAAAAAAATATATATTTTCTGTTATTCTTTTGTTTAAATAAAACATATACCCCACTAAATGCCTAAGCATTTAAATCACTAAACTACAAAATCCCGATACCTCTATATAGATAATCTTTTAAATCGGTATACCCTAAATAATAACTAATAAATTTCATTTTTATTTGTTTTCATTATAATTTAAAAAATTCATTTTGATTGTTTAGTTTTTTTTTATATATGTATTAATTATAAAATAAATTATGAGTTAAAAATATAATTTATAAAAATTATTTTCCATCAAAAAATTGATAAGCTTATAAAAGGAATAAAAATTTAAAAACAAGTAATTATTATTTAGTAATATATTTTGCTTTGATTTTGAATCATTTTAGGTTTTGATATTATATTTTAAGTAATATCAATCTTATTCATAATAGATTTTTAATTTATTTTTTGATAATTATTAGAATATATATCAATAAAATTGTTTATATTGAATTTATATGATATATAATTATTATGATTATCATAAATAAATATTGTATTCACTTTTGAAAAATATTTAAAAATTATTATATTTTCAAAGGTTATAATCTTAAAAAATGAGAAAAAATAATAATAAAAAATTTTTAGTTATTTTATTTTTTAAATAAAACCTATACACCATTAAATGCTTACTTACGTAAATTAGTAAGCTCATAAACCCCGAAACCTATAAATACATAAACATTTTAACATCTATATACTACATAATAAATAATAAATCTCATTTTTATTTCTATTTATTATAATTTTAAATATTCATTTTAATTATTTATATTTTAATTTTTTAGAAAAATTAATTACAAAATCAATTTTGAGTGAGACAAATATTATTTAAATAATTTATTTTTAATCAAAAAAAATATAAGCTTATAAAAAGAATAAAAAATTTAAAAATTAAATATTATTATTTAGTAATATATTTTGATTTGATTTTGAATCATTTTGTGTTATCTAAATATATTTTAATTAATATTTATATTAATAATAATAGTTTATTAATTTAATTTTTGATCATTATTATAATATCTATCATTAAAATTGTTTATATTGAATATATATGATATATAATTAGTAAGATTAATATAATTATACATAGTATTCACATTTCAAAAAATTTTAAAAATTATTTTATTTTCAAAGGTTTTAACCTTTGAAAATCAGAAAAAATATAAAAAAAAAATTTTATTTTTATTATATAAATAAAACCTATAAACCACAAAATACCTAAAAACATAAATTGATAAACTTCTAAACGACAAAACTCCTAAATAATCAAACCATTAAACCGGTATACTACATATAATAAAACATAAATCTCATTTCAATTTGTATTCATTATAATTTTAAATATTCATTTTAATTATTTATTAGTTTATTTTTATAGAAATATTAATTACAAAATAAATAATGAGTGAAACAATTATTATTTTAATAATTTATTTTTAATCAAAAAAAATATAAGATTATAAAAAGAAGTAAAAATTTAAAAACAAAAAATTATTATTTAATAATATATTTTACTTTGATTTTGAATCATTATATATAGGTTTTGCATTTATATTTTAATTGTTATCAATCTTATTAAGAATAGTTTATTAATTTATTATTTGATCAATTTATAATATCTAACAATAAAATTACTTATATTGAATTTAAATGTCATATAATTATTAAGATTATTATAGCTAAATTTTATATTTATATTTGAAAAAAATTTAAAAATTATTATATTTTCAAAGGTTATAACCTTTAAAAATGATAAAAAATCCAAAAAATAATTTTTTTATTATTTTATTATTTAAATAAAAATATAAACAACTAAATGCCTAAACATTTAAATCTCTAGACTCATAAACCCCCAAAACCCCCTAAATACTTAAACCAGTAAACCTATATAACCTAAATAATAAATAATATATCTGATTTTTTTTGTATTCATTATAATTTTAAATATTCTTTTAATTATTTTTTAGTTTATTTTTATAGAAATATTAATTAAAAAATAAATAATGAGTGAGGCATATATAATTTAAATAAATTATTTTTTATGAAAAAAATATAAGCTTATAAAAATAAACAAAATTTCAAAAATTTAAACTTTTATTTAGTAATATAATTTACTTCGATTTTAAATTATTTTGGGTTCTGCAAATATATTTTAATTAATATTTGTCTTATTAATAATAGTTTATTAATTTATTTTTTGATCATCAAAATAATATATATTAAAAAAATTTTTATATTGAATTTACATCAAATATAATTATTAAGATTATTATAACTACGTATTGTATTAATATTTTAGAACTATTAAAAAATTATTAAATTTTCAAAGATTATAACCTTTGAAAATCAGGAAAATTCATAAAAATAAATTTTTTGTTATTTCATTGATTAAATAAAACCTATAAATCATTAAATAAAACCTAAATGTGTAAACATATAAATCAATAAACTCATTAACCCCAAAACCACAATAAACTTAAACCATTAAATAGGTATACCCAAAATAATAAATCATAAATCTCATTTTTATTAGTTTTCATTATAATTTTATACATACATTTTAATTATTTATTAGTTTATTTTTATAGAAAAATAAATTAAAAAATAAATTAATAGTGAGACAAATATAATTTAAAAAATTTATTTTTCATCAAAAATTATATAAGCATATAAATAGATACAAAAATTGAAAATTTTAAAATTAATATTTAGTAAAATATTTCACCTTAATTTAGAATCATTTTAGGTTTTGCAAATATTTTTTAAACAATATTAATCATATTAATAATTGTTTATTATTTTTTATGATCATTATTATAATATATACCAATAAAATAATGTATATTGAATTTATATGATATTTAATTATTATGATTATTAACTTCATATTGTATTCACTTTTCAAAAAAATTTAAAAATTATTATATTTTCAAAAAATTATAACCTTCAAAAATGAGAAAAAATAACAAAAATAGTTATTTTTTTATTTTATTTTTTAAATAAAACCTATTAACCACTAAATGACTAAATAATAAAATGAATAAACTCCTAATCCCCGAAGCTCATAAATACTCAAACATTAAATTAGTATAGTCTAAATAATAAATCATAATTCTCATTTTTATTAGTATTCATTATAATTTTAAATATTCATTTTAATTATTTATCAGTTTATTTTTATAGAAATAATAATTACAAAATAAATTATTAGTGATATATATATATATATTAAATAATTTATTTTTCATCAAAAAAAAATATATGCTTATAAAAAGAGGCAAAATTGTAAAAATAAAAAATTATTTTTTATTAATATATCTTAATTTGATTTTGAATCATATTAGATTTTACAATTATATTTTAATTTATATCATTCTTATTAATACTCGTTTATTAATTAATTTATTGATCATTATTATAATATTTATTAATATAATTATTTATATTTAGTTTACATTATATAAAATTATTAAGATTATTATAACTAAATAATATATTCACATTAAAAAAAATTAAAAATATTATTTTCAATAGTTATAACCTTTAAAAATAAAAATAAAAAAAATTAAATTTTATATTTTTTAATTTTTTAAATAAAAACAATAAATCACTAAAGGCTTAAATACTTAAATCACTAAACCCCAAAACACCTAAATACCTAAACCATTAAAACTGTATATCCTCAATCATAAATAATAAATCTCACTTTTATTTGTATTCATTATAATTTTAAATATTCATTTTAATTATTTATTAATTTATTTTCATAGAATTATAAATTACAAAATATATTATGAGGAAGAAAAATATAATTTAAATAATATACTTTTAAGAACAAAAAATATAAACTTAGAAAAAGAAGAAAACATCAAAAACATTATTATTTAGTAATTTATTTTACTTTGATTTTGAATAAATTTAGGTTTTGCAAATATATTTTAAATAATATCTATCTTATTTATATTAGTTTATTAATTAATTTTTTGATCATTAATATAATATCTATTAATATAATTGTTTATATTGAATTTATATAATATCTTATTCATAAATAAATATAGTATTCACATTTAAAAAAATTTAAAAATTATTATATTTTCAAAGGTTATATAACATTCAAAAATGATAAAAAATAAAAAAAATAAATTTCTTGTTATATCATTGTTTAAATAAAACTTATAAAACAATAAATACCTAAACACATAAATCTCTAAACACCTAAACCCCGAAGCCCCTAAATATGTAAACCTTTAAACTCGTAAACCTTAAATATAATTTAAATAATTTATTGAAATATTAATTACATAATAAATTATGAGTGATACAAATATAATTTAAATAATTTATTTTTAATCAAAAAAATATATAATCTTAGAAAATGAGGCAAAAACTAAATAAAAAAAATTATTATTTAGTAATAAATTTACTTTGATTTTTAATATTTTAGTTTTTGTAAATAAATTTTAATTTATATCTATCAAATTAATAATAGTATATTAATTTATTTTTTGATAATTGATATAATATCTATCAATAAAATTATTTATATTTAGTTTATATTATATCTTGTTATAATAATTCTTATTACTAAATATTGTCTTCACATTTTTAAAAAATTTTTAAATAATTATATTTTCAAAGGTTATAATCTTGGAAAATTTGAAAAAATATCAAAAATAATTTATTTGTTATTTTATTGTCTAAATAAAACCTATAAACCACTAAATGCCGAAATACTTAAATAGACAACTTCTAAATCTCGAAAACCCTAAATAGATAATTTTTTTTATCAGATATATCCTAAATAATAAACAATAAATCCATTTTTATTTTTTTCATTATAATTTTAAATATTCATTTTAATTATTTATTTGTTTATTTTTATATAAATATTAATTACAAAATAAATTATGAGTTAGACTATTATAATTTATATAAATTATTTTTCATCAAAAAAACTATAGATAAACTTATTAAAAGAAAAAAAAATAAAAACAAAAAATTATTATATAATAATATAATTTGCTTTGCTTCTGAATCACTATTGGTTTTCTAAATATATTTTAATTGATATCTATCTTATTAATAATAGATTATTTAATTATTTTTTGATCATTATTAGAATATTTATCAATAAAATTGTTTATATTGAATTTATATAATATATAAATATAATGATTATTATAACGAAATATTGAATTCACTTTTTAAAAAAATTTAAAAATTATTATATTTTCAAAGAATATAACCATTGAAAATGTGAAAAAATAAAAAAAATATTTTTTTTGATATTTCATTATTTAAATAAAACCTTTAAACCACTAAATGCCTAAACACTTAAATCAATAACTCCTAAATCTTTAAAACCCTAAATAATAAATAATAATCCTTTTAAACTGTTAACCCTAAATAATAAATAATAAATCTCAATATTATTTTTTTCATTAAAATTTTAAATATTCATTTTAATTATTTATTTGTTTATTTTTATATAAATATTAATTACAAAATAAAATATAAGTTAGACAAATATAATTTATATAAATTATTTTTCAATAAAAAGAAAAATAATCTATATTAAAAGAAACAAAAATTTCAAAATAATAAATTATTATATAGAAATATATTTTGCTTTCTTCTGAATCATTTTTATATAGTAAAATATTTTTTATCTAAATATTATTATTTAGTAATATATTTTGATTTGATTTTGAATCATTGTGTTATTTAAATATATTTTAATTATTATTTATATTATTAATAATAGTTTATTAATTTAATTTTTGATCATTATTATAATATCTATCATTAAAATTGTTTATATTGATAAACAATTTTAATATAAATAAAATTATTATTTATAATAATAATTTATGAATTTATAATAACTATTAAAATTATTGATTTTATTATTATAATATTAATTTTTGATCATTATTATAATAACTATTAAAATTATTGTAATAGTTTATGAATTTATATGATATATAATTAGTAAGATTAATAAAATTATACATAGAATTCACATTTCAAAAAATTTTAAAAATTATTTTATTTTTAAAGGTTAACCTTTGAAAATTAGAAAAATCTAAAAAAAAAATTTATTTTAATTTGTATAAACCTATAAACCTAAAAAAATTATTTATGGTTTTATTTATTATATAAATAAAACCTATAAACCACTAAATGCCTAAAAACATAAATTGATAAACTCCTAAATGACAAAACTCCTAAATAATCAAACCATTAAACCGGTATACCACATATAATAAATCATAAATCTCATTTTAATTTGTATTCATTATAATTTAAATATTCATTTTAATTATTTATTAGTTTATTTTTTATAGAAATATTAATTACAAAATAAATAATGAGTTAGATAAATATAATTTTAATAATTTATTATTAATCAATAAAAAATATAAACTTATATTAAGAAGTAAAAATTTAAAACAAAAAATATCATTTAGTAATATATTTTATTTTGATTTTGAATCATTATAGGTTTTGCGTTTATATTTTAATTGCTATCAATCTTATTAATAATAGTTTATTAATTTATTTTTTGATCATTATTATAATATCTATCGATAAAATTACTTATATTCAATTTAAATGTAATATTATTATTAAGATTATTATAACTAAATATTATATTTGAAAAAAATTAAAAATTATTATATTTTCAAAGGTTATAACCTTCAAAATTGATAAAAAAAGGACAAAAATAAGTTTTTTATTATTTTATTATTTAAATAAAACTTATAAACCACTAAATGCCTTAACATTTAAATCTCTAGACTCTTAAACACCAAAATCCCCTAAATACTTAAACCATTAAATCTATATAACCTAAATAATAAATAATAAATCTTATTTTTATTTGTATTCAGTATAATTTTAAATATTCATTTTATTTATTTTTTAGTTTATTTGGATAGAAATATTAATTACAAATTAAATATTTAGTGAGACATATATAATTTAAATAAATTATTTATTATGAAAAAAATTAGCTTATAAAAATAAACAAAATTTCAAAAATTTTAAATTTTATTTAGTAATAATTTTTTACTTTGATTTTGAATTATTTTGGTTTCTGCAAATATATTTTAAATTAATATCTATCTTATTAATAATAGTTTATTATTTCATTTTTTGATCATTATAATAATATATATTATTAAATTTTTTTATATTGAATTTACAACAAATATAATTTTTATGATTATTATAACTATGTATTATATTCATATTTTATAACAATTAAAAAATTATTATATATTTAAAGGTTATAACATTTGAAAATAATGAAAATTCATAAAAATAAATTTTTTGTTTTTTCTTTTATTAAATAAAACCTATAAACACCTAAATGTGTAAACATATAAATCAATAAACTCATTAACCCCAAAACAGAAAAAACATAAACAATTAAATAGTTCTACCCTGAATAATAAATCATAAATCTCATTTTTATTAGTATTCATTATAATTTTAAATATACATTTTAATTATTTATTAGTTTATTTTTATAGAAATATAAATTAAAAAATAAATTATTAGTCAGACAAATATAATTTAAATTTTTTATTTTTCAACAAAAAATATATAGGCTTATAAATGGATACAAAAATTTAAAAATTTAAAAATTTATAAATTTAAAAATTTAAAAATTTAAAAATTTAAAATTAATATTTCGTAAACTATTTCAATCTGATTTTAATCATTTTAGGTTTTGAAAATATATTTTAAACAATATTTATCTTATTAATAATTGTTTATTAATTTTTTATGATCATTATTATAATATATTTAAATAAAATAGTTTATATTGAATTTATAAGATATATAATTATTATGATTATTATAACTTCATATTATATTCACTTTTAAAAAAAATTATAAATTATTATATTTTCAAAGGTTATAACATTCAAAAATGATAAAAAATAAAAAAAAAATTTTTTTACTATTTTATTTATTATATAAAACTTATAAACCACTAATGACTAAATTCTAAAATGACTAAACTCCTAAACCCGTAGCCAATAAATACTTAAACATTAAATTAGTATAGTACAAATAATAAATCATAAATCTAATTTTTTTTTTCTATTCATTATAATTTTAAATATTCATTTTAATTATTTATCAATTTATTTTTATAGAAATATTAATTACAAAATAAATTATTAGTACGACATATATCGTATAATAATTTATTTTCATAAAAAAATGCTTATAAAAAAAGCCAAATTTTTTAAAATAAATAATTATTATTTAGTAATATATCTTATTTTGATTTTGAATCAATTTAGATTTTACAATTATATTTAATTTATATCATTCTTATAAATACTAGTTTATTAATTAATTTATTGATCATTATTATAATATCTATCAATAATATTATTTATATTGAGTTTACATTATATATAATTATTAAGATTATTATAACTAAATATTATATTCACATTAAAAAAAATTAAAATTATTATATTTCAAAGGTTATAACCTTCAAAAATTAAAAAAATAAAAAATTAATTTTTTTTTCATCCTTTAAATAAAAACTATAAATCACTAAATGTCTAAACAATTAAATCACTAAACTTATAAACCACAAAACACCTAAATACTTAAACTATTAAACCGGTATATCTCGAATAATAAATAATAAATCTCAATTTTATTTGTATTCATTATAATTTTAAATATTCATTTTAATTATTTATTAGTTTATTATTATAGAATTATAAATTAGAAGCTAAATTATGAGTAAGACAAATATAATTTAAATATTTTTTTTAATAACAAAATATAAACTTATAAAAAAGCAAAACATTAAAAAAAATATTATTTAGTAATATATTTTACTTGATTTGAATAAATTTATATTTTGCAAATACTTTTTTAAATAATATCTATTTTTAATAATAGTTTATTAATTATTTTTTTTATCATTATTATAATATCTAGCATGTATTATTTATATT
>JAREIK010010582.1:27500-33326 GCA_029783825.1 Sapria himalayana | reverse complement strand
CAGAATAAAAAAAATTGAAACCAACAAAAAATTATCATAATTATTTGTTACACATAGACAAAAATAAATAACAATTCATGAATAATTCTTATACGAAATCATCCTCATAATTTGTAGCGAATGCTAGCATCTCCTCTGAGCTTTCACAGCTGGATCTCGAAATTCTATCTGTTGCACCAATGATGCTAACTGTGACTTCATATAGGACATATGATGTTGTATTATATTCATAATTTCTTTCATTTCATTATTCATTTCTTTAATTTCTTTTATTTCTTCCATCAAATTAGTATACTTCTCAACCTTCTATTTTTTAATTTCATATATTTTTTCCTTCAAATGAGATATCTGCTCATCCTTCTTTTTCATTTTAGTCTCCACAACTATAATACATTCATTTTCCATTGCTTATTGTTCGACCGCCTCATCCACCATTGCTGAGATAGGTGAATTAGAAGCACGACCCTTATTTGTATACACATATTACATCTTTTGTCATACATGAGTTCATATTTGAGCCTGAGGCCCAAGGGCTGGGATTAGATAAGAGTACGACTCTTATTTGTATTATAGCATATATGAGCATGATCACCAGGCACTCTCATGCTATGTGCTTACATATTGTTGATATTATATCTTTTGCCATTTAATATCAAGTTAGTGCAACAAATTAGTATTATCCCATATATAATTATATGTTAGGATTAGTAAATGTAGTTATAAATAGTTACATATAGTTAAACATAATAATTATATATAGATATATGCATACAAGTAGTTATATGTATATTTAAATAAATGTATACAAAGTTATAAACAATTATATATATTTACATATATGTATACATAATTAAAAATAAAGTTATATTTATATATATAGAGTTTTTTATAGTTATACAAATATTTAAATATAGTATATACATATAGTTAAACATTATGTTGTATGTTTTTATACATATAAATATAAATATAGTTACATGTGGTTATACATATAGTTACACGTATTGTTAAACTTATATTTTTACATGTATGTATATATATTTTATCATATAATTTCATATATTTATACATATATTTATGTATAGGCATGGATATACTAAAATACATTTTTTATACTAATATATAAAAATGTATATTAAATACATATTGTTAATTATATATTTAAATAATGTTATGTATATAGTTTTTATATTTATACATATAGTAATATAAATTATTTATAGTTATATGTTAGTATACATATAATATATATTGTTCTAAAAAATTATATATCGTTAAACATGTAGTTATATATATATTCATAGTAGTAGTTATATTTAGTTATACATAAAAATATACAATGTTATAACCAAATATATAGATTTACATATATGAAAACATATATGTATAAATAGTTAAAAATAGTTATATTGTATTATATAAAGTTTTATATACTTTTATAAATATTTATATATAGTTATACACATATAATTAAACATAATGTTGTATGTTGTTATACATGTAATTATAATTATAGTTGCATGTGGTTATACATATAGTTACACGTATAGTTAAACTTATAATTATACATGTAGGTATATATATTTATTTATATAATTTTATATATCTATACATATAGTTATGTATAGGTAAGATATAGTAAAATATATTTTTGAATGCTAATATATACAAATGTATATTAAATATAAGTTGTAAATTATATATTTAAATATAGTTATGTCTAAATCCTTTAAAGTAATACATATAATAAGATATAATTATTTATAGTTATATGTTATTAAACATATAGTATATATAGCTATAAATATTTTTATATAGTTAAACATATAGTTATATATAGATACATTCATACAAATAGTTATAGATAAATATATTAAGTTATAAATAATATATAGATTTACATATATGTATACATAGTTACAAATATAGTTATATTTAATTATATAGAGTGTTATATAGTTATACAATTATTTATATATTGTTATACAAATATTTATATATAGTTATACAAATATTTATATATAGATATACAAATATAGTTAAATATAATGTTGTATGTTATTATACATGTAATTATAAATATAGTTACATGTGTTATAAATATAGTTACACATATGCATATACTTATTTATACATGTAGGTATATTAATTTATTTATATAATTTTATATATCTATACATATAGTTATGTATAGGTATAGATATAGTAAAATATATTTTTGAATACTAATATATACAATGTATATTAAATATAAGTTGTAGATTATATTTTAAATATAGTTATGTATAAAGCTTTTATAGTAATACATATAGTCAAAGACAATTATATGTAGTTATATGTTCATATACCTTGGGATCCAATGGCAAAAAGACAACAAAAAACAAACAAGTTTGGCTTACAACAAATCAGAGCAAAGTAAATGCAGTCTTGTATTTCAGGCATGCAATAAATAAATATAATTACAATTTGAATCCTCCTAGAAACAGGTGATGTCATCCACATAAAAGAACAAAACTCAACCAAAATAGCAAAGATTAGATCCACATCCAGATATGTCAACAAAGTTTGCCTCATCCTGCTATAACTATTTATGTTTTTCTGGCAATGTAATTGGAAAGCCAATCAAGACCATTGTAGAGGCCCTCACTAGAGGCAGCACAGGTGCTCTGAATGTACTAATGGCAGAGAAGATAGTGAAGTCCTAGGTTTTCAATAATTTCAGGTGCATTCATTGCATTGGGAAAATCTTACTTATTGGCAAACACTAGCAAAACTACATCTCAAAGCTTTTCCTTGTTTAGAATCCTATGCAACTCATCTCTGGCTTCAACTACTCGATCTCTGTCATTGTTGTCCACCACAAATATGAGACCTTGGGTATTATGTAAGTAATCCCTCTAGAAAGGGTGAATCTTGTCTTGACCCCCCAACATCCCACATAGTGAAATTGATGTTTTTGTATATAACAGTCTCTACATCGAAGACAATAGTAGGAATTGTGGTGACAATTTTACCAAGCTTCAACTTATACAGAATGGTTGTCTTTCCACAAGCATCAAGACCTAGCATCAAAATCTTCATCTCCTAGTTGGCAAACAGCATGCTGAATAGCTTTGTGAATGTAAATCCCATTTCTTCCACTAAATCTCAGATCATTTGTCATATGGCAGTAAAGATATCTGATGAGAGAAAGAAAGAGAATCAATAGACCTCAAGAGATGGTCACTAGAGAGGGAGGTCAACCTTTATATGTTTTTATACCTATAGTATACATTATTAAAAAAAGAGTGATATATAGTTAAACATATAATATATATAGATATATTCATACAATTAGTTATAAGTAGTTATACATAAATATTCAAATGTTATAAATAAATATATAGATTTAATTATATGAATACATATATGTATACATAGATACTAATATAATTATATTTACTTTATAGAGTGTTACATAGTTATACAAATATTTATATATAGTTATACACATATAGTTATAAATATTTATGTAGTTAAAGATATAGTTATATATAACACTCTTATAGTTATACATATAGTAAAATACAATTATATATAGTTAAGTATAATGATATATTTTGTTAAAAATATAGTCATATAGAATTACTCATATAGTTATAAAATATTATATAGTTAAAAAAATAATTATATATGTATATATATAGTTATAAAATAGTTTACATAGTTACAAATATAGTTAAATATAATTATGAAGAGTTTTATATAGTTATACAAATATTTATATATAGTTATCATATACTATGATAACAACACACTCTCAAATGCCCAATTGAATTATACCACTATAGAGAAAGAACTTATATCAACAATCTTTTCTTTTGGCAAGTTAATATCATATTTAGTGTGAATCAAAGTGGTAGTATATACTAAATATTCCATAATCAAATATCTCATAGAAATGAAAGATATCTGGCCTAGATTGATTTGATGGATTTTACTATTATAATAGTTTGAACTAAAGATATTACATAAGAAATATACATATAATCTAAATTGAAAATAGCTTATCAATACTAGAAAAAAGATAGAAGATTTGTTGAAAAAGATATTAGATATATTTTTTTATTTGAACAAATTATAGTATTGAATGAAAATGTAATTCCATGGTCAGTAGTATTGAATGAAAATGTAACTCCATGGTAAGTAGTATTGAATGAACCTTATCATTACAAGTAGTACTCTTATCAAATTTTGAGGCAAAGTGTTATAGATGAAAGATTAGTAGTATCTTGCAATAATGTCACTTTTTTCTCGTGCTCTCATGAATTTGTGGAACATGATAATAATTATGTGCTCACGTATCTTTCTTCTCAAAAATAATGTTGATATTTACATATATATGCATATATATATTATATATATATATATTATGTGTGTGTGTGTGTGTGTGCACATACACTGACCTAGACACACACATTTATACATCCATATACATTACTATACATTATATATCACAATACACATTTTTGTACTTTTGTATATATTCACACATGTATCTACATTTTCAAAGTAGTGTGTATATACTTGTATGCATGCATATACAACTAAACACCCACACAAACACACACATATACCTATATATGTAATGTATTTTTAAAGGTACACATGAAACTATTATATATAAATATGTGTCTGTGTGTGTAAATGTATTTATAATTTTAAGATTTTGAAAATTTAATTACAATAAAATATTATATATTGTACACAATTTAAAATATTGTAAATTCTTTATATTTAAAATATATTTGTGTGTGTGTGTGTGTGTGTGTGTGTGAAGCATATTAATGAATAAAATATAATTATTAATTAAATATATGAGCTTCTATTTTATTTAAATAGTTGTTTTTTTAATATTTATATTAAAATAACTATCATTATATTCATATAAATAAATAAAAATGACATATTTGTAAATTATGTTGTTTTTACAATTATGTTAAAAATTAAAATATTGGTCATAAATAGATAATATTCTTTTTGTTTTTCTATATAATTTTTTTAAAATATTAATGTTTATAATAAATTGCTACCTATTATTTATTGTTATTAATAAAATTTTAGAAATTTTAAAATTCAAACATTTATAATGTAGTGCATATAAATACATGTCTTTAATGTATTGTAAAAAATCAATTATTTCTTTAATTATGTTCAAACAAAATAGATTACCATATAAATACAAGACTGAATTTTTCTATAAGTTATTATTATTTTTATTTTATTCAAAATATATAAATGACCATATAAATATATGAATTTATTTTTTTAAATAATTATTTTTAATTTTTTTTAAAATTGAATACATGACAATGTTTTTTTCTAATTAATAGATACATTTTAAATATTGTTTATTTATAATAAATATAACATATTGCATATTATGAGCTGCAAATTTTATTTTGTAAATAAATTTTATTTTTAAAGTTTTATTTTTGTAAATTGAAACTATAGCACGTATATATTTTAAGAATTTTTTATAATATTTATTACACAAACATATTGTTATTTGTTTTGAAATTTACAACATGAATTTTAACAAATTAACATTTTATTAGAAATCTAGTAAAATGATATTAAGTGAAACAATAATACAAACACTAAACATATTAAATCATAATTATTTATACAGACATAAAAATACATTAAAAATACATTTAAGGTTGAAAAAATTATATTTAAGTTCCTAAAATATATGGAAAAATGCTAAAGATTTATACAATATCATATATATATATATATAGATGAATGATATGAATGGATATTAAGTTTCTGAAGCATGTAGGT
>JAREIK010010582.1:0-20000 GCA_029783825.1 Sapria himalayana | reverse complement strand
TGGATATATATTTAATTAGATAGAAAGATATATAAATATATAGATAGATTGATAAAAAGAAAAAAATATAAATATATAGATAAGTAAATAGTTAGATTTTATAGATATATAGATAGTTATATACATACACAGATATACAGATTGACTTATAGATAGATAGACAAAAACACAATTAGACAGTTAAATAGTAGATAACTGAAAATTAAATAGATCAACATATAGGCATATAAACAAGAGTTAGATTGATAAACATATAGAAATATGATAAATAGATAGATAGGTAAACAACTAGACAAATAGATAGATCGATAGATATATAAGAAAGATAGATAGATAAAGAGATATATAGAGATAGATAGAAATACAAAAAGTATATATACAAATATACAAATATTAAATACATAGATAAATATATAGACAAATAGATAGATAAATAGATAGCCATATATAGATAGACAAATAGAATGATAATATATAGATACTGTCAGATACAGATAGATATATAGACAAAAAATTAAATAGACAATAGACAAATATATAGAAATAGAGATAGATATTAGACACTTAGATAGAAAAATATATAGATAAACAAATAGATGATAGACAGAAAGATAGATAATAGATAGATATATAGATAAACAAATAGATAGATTGACAAATAGATAGATAATTAAATAGATCATACTTCGACAGATAGCCTAATAGATAGAAAGATAGATAGTGATAGATAGAAATATAGAAAGATAGATTTGACATATGTATAGATATTGAGATAGACAAATAGACAAATAGATAGATAGACAAATAGACATTTAGAAATATAGATATATAGATAGATAGACATAGAAATAGATAGATAGAGAGTTAGGCAGATAGGTAGATAAATAGATAGATAGACAAATAGAAAAATAAAAGATAGATAGATAAATTAATAGGCAAATATACTTATAAATTGATAAACTAATAAACATAAAGATAGATATACATATAGATAGTAAGATAGATAGATAAATAAATAAATAAAAATATAAATATATAGATAGATTGATAGATTGATTGGCTGATAGACTAATAGATTGATAAATAGAAAGATAGTTAGAAAGTTATATAGATAGATACATAGAGAGATAGATTCATAAATCAATAGATTGATACATAAACATATATACAAATAGATAGATAGGTAGACATATAACAAACATATAGGTAGATAGATAATTAGTTATATATGTAGATAACATTAAATAGAAAGATAGATGACAGATATAAAAATATATAGTAAAATAGATTAATAGATGGATATATAGATAGATAGAAAAATAGACATATGGATAGATAGACAAATTCATATATAGATAGTTAGATAGATAGATATACAAAAAGATAAAGAGATAGATAGGCAGACAGATAGACAGATAGATACACACATACATATATAGGCAAATATATAGCTAGATAGACACATAGAAACATAGATAGATAGACAAAGACACAAATAGATAAATAGATAGATACTTAGATAGATAGAAAATAGATAGATAAATAAATATAAGATAGAAAGATATATAAATAAACATATATACACATATTTAGATACATAGACACATAAAGATAAAATATATAGACAAATAGATAGATAGACAATTTGACTAATAGACTAAAAGTTAGTTAGATAGTCTGATAGATAGACACATAGATAATAAGTAGATAGACAGAAAGTCTATTAAATACACATACATATAGCCATATATATAAATAGATTGTTAGATATATAAATAACAAATAGACATATAGACATATAGATAGATAGAAAGAAAGATAGATAGATATACAGATTGACTGACAGACAGATAGATAGATAGATATATACATAGATTGATATATCGACAAATAGATATATAGATATATAAATAAATAGATAGATAGACAAATAGACAAATAAACAGGTTGATAGATATATAGAGAGATATATAGATAGATATATAGAGATAGACTATAGACTGATAGGTTAAAAGATAGTTATATAGTTAGACAAATATATAAATAGGTATATAGATAGATAAACATATAGATTTTTAGTTAGTTAGTGAAATAGTCAGGTATAAAGATAAACATATAAATAAATTCATAGATTGATAGCTTATTAATAGACAAATAGATGCATAGACAAATAAAAAATAGTAAAATAGAAAGTTATACATTATAGGCAAATATATAGATAGAAATATAATTAAATTTATTGATATATAGATAAAAGATAGACATATAAATAGATAGACAAATAGATATATAAACATATAGAGAGATTGACTGATAGATAGAAATATAAAGACATTGAGTTATATACTAATATATTAAAAAATAAATAGAGAGAGATATATATATAGATAGATAGATAGAATGATGGATAGATAGTAGACAAATAGATATATAGACAAATTGATAGATAGATAGGTAGACAAATAGATAGATACACAGATTCATAAATTGATAGATAGATAGATAAATATAAAGATAAATAGATTGATAGATAAATAGATAGATAGATAGTTAGTTAGTTAGTTAGACATATAGATAAATAGATTCCTAGATAGAAGGTAGATAGATAGATAGATAAACAGATTGATTGATTGACAAATTGATAAATATAGAGATTGATAATATGATATATATATATAGACATATTGACTAATATACTAATAGATAGAAAAAGAGTTAGATAGTTAGGCAGATAGATAGAATGAAAAATAGTTGGATAGTTATATAGATTGATAGATAGACATATAGATATATAGACAAATAGATAGTTAGAAAGACTGATAGATCGATATATAGATAAACAAATTGCCAGATAGATAGATAGATAGAATTATAGATAGAAAGATAGATTGATTGATAGATGACATATAAATAATTAGTTAGATAGATATATAGATATATAGACACATAGAACTATAAACTGATAAACTTAAAGGCAGATAGAGAGATTGAAAGAAGGACATATCGACAATTACATAAATCGATAGACAAGTAGATAGATATATAGATTGAAAGATAGATAGATAGATATAAAGATAGATAAATAGATAGACAATAAGATAGATATAAACATAAACACAAATATAGATAGTCAGATAAATAGATAGACTATTAGACTAATAAAAAAATATATAGTTAGATAGTTAGACAGATAGGTAGATAGCCAGATAGACACATAGATTGTTAGACACAGATAAATTTATAGATAAATAGATCGATAGATAGATAGACAAATAGACATATAGAAAATATATAGATAGACATATAGAATGATTGACAAATAGTCAGAAAGTCTGTTGGACAAATAGTTAGATAGACAGATAAATAGATAGATAGATATGTAGATAAATAGATATATAGATAGACAAATATATAGATAAATAGATAGGCAAATAGATAGATAGATAGATAGAAAAATAGAAAGATTAATTGATAAATAAATAGACAAGAAGTCTTATAAACTGATAGACTGATAGATAATTTGATAGTTAAATAGATAGATATATATACAAATAGACAAATAGATAAAAAATAGATATATATATATATATACACACACACACACACACACACACACAAAAATAGAAATATAAGTAGATAGAGAGATAGACAAATACAGAAATGGATAAATATAAAGATAAACAAATAGATAGAAAGATAAAAAGATAGATTTGTAGACATATAGATAGATAGATAGCAAGATATATAGATTGTGAGATAGACAAATATATATTGATAGATTGATAGACAAATATATAGATAGATAGATATACATATATTCAAATATACCGATAGATAGATAGTTAGATAGATAGACTGATAGACAAAAAAGATAACTAGACATAGATAGATACTAGCTAGATAGACAATTAGATAGATAGATATATATATATATATATATATATATATATAGAAAAATAAATATAAAGATAAATAGATTAACAAAAATAAGATATATAGAAAGATAGATAAACTAATAAAAAGAAAGATAGATAGAAATATTGATAGATTAACATAAAAATATATAGATAGTTAGATAGTTATAAAATAGATAGATAGATAGCCAAATAGTCAGATAGACATATACATATATTAACAGATAGAAATATAGATAGTTAGAAAAATAGAAAGATAATTACATAAACACGTAGATAAATAAATAGCAGATTGATTGATAGACAAATAAATTGTTAGATATATAATTAAGACAGATATATAGATAAATAGATATATAAAAGATAAAGAGATAAACATATATATAGATAGCTACATAGATATATAGAGAGATAGACAATATATAGATTTACTAATATTCTAATACATAGATATTTAGACAATTCGATAGATAGATAGATTAAAAGATAGGCCCTTAGATAGATAGAAAGATAGTTAGTTAATTAGTTACAAATATAGTTAGATAAACATATAATGAATTAGAAAAATAATTAGATGGATACATACAGATAGATATATAAATATATAGATAGGCACTTAAATAGATAGAAAGATAGATAGACAAATAGACACATAGATAGATATAGATAGATAGATATATATATATATATATATATATATAATAGAAAATAGACAGACAGAAAGATAGATAGATAGATAGATAGATAGAAAAACATTTGGATAGTTAGATAGATATAAAGATAGATAGATAAATACACAGAAATATAGATAGATAGATAGCTTTAATGAATGACTAATAGGCAAAAATACAATTAAAAAATTAGATAGATAGATAGTTAGATATATAGATAGAAATTTAGAAAGATCGCAGATAGATAAATAAATAAAAAGTTAGATAAATATATAGATAGATAAATAGTTAGAAAGATAGATAGATAGAAAATTATAAAAATATATAGATAGATAGACAAATAGATAGATATATAAAAAAATACATATACAGATAGATAGATATATGGGTAGCAGATACATTGATAGATAGATATATAGATAGAAAAGCATCATATAGATAGTTAGACAAATATACAAATAGACAGATAGATAGATAGACAAGTAGATAGATATAAAGATAAATTTATTTACTGATAGACAAATAGATAGTTATATAGATAAATGTATCAACAAAAAGTAAAAAATATAAATAGACACAATATAGATAGATAAATAGACATTTGGACACATAGATAGATATATAGATAAAAGATAGAAATATAAATTCAAATAAATAGATATATATACAGATAGACAAATAGAAAGATTAACAAATAGACATATATATAGATAGAGATATAGATAGATCAAAAGATAAATAGATAGATAAAAAGATAGAGTGAAACAAAGATAAATATATAGATAGAAAGATTAATAGATAGATAGATGATAGATAAATAGAAAGATATAATGACAAGTAGTCATATAGAAAGATAGACATATAGACAGTTAGAAAAATAGATAGATAGATAGACACACACACACACACATACACATATACATAGATATATAGATTGATAGATATAGATAAATAGACAGGAAAATAAATAGATAGTTAGATAGATAGATATACAAATAGATAGATAGACAAATAGACAAATTGATAAATAGATAGATAGATAGATAGATAAATTGATTGATTGACAGAAAGATAGATCGACATATATACAGATAGATAGATTGATTGATAGATATATAATTAGACAATTAGAAAGATAGATATATATTTGATAGACAAACAGACATATAGATAGATAGATGATAGATAGATAGATTCATAGATAAATATATAAAAATATAAAGAAATACATGAAAGAAAGATAGAAAGATAGATGGATAGATAGAAAGATAGACAAATAGATAGATATAGAGTCAGATACATATGATTATAGATAAATATATAGATAGAAATATAAACAAATAAATACATAGATAGAAAAACAAAAAGTTAGATAGACACATAGATAGATAGATAGATAGATAGATAGACAAATCAATAAATGCACAGATAAAAAGATAGATAGATAGACATATAGATAGATTAACATATTGATAGATATATAGAAACATAGATAGTTAAATTGATTGATTGATAGGTAGACAAATAAACATATATATTGATAGATAGATAAATAGATACATGTATACATATATAGATATAATGATCGATAGCATAAATACAAAAAGACATATAATAGATAGATAGATAGATAGACAGAAAGAAAGATAGATAAATAGATAAATGTGTAGATAGATTGACAAGTAGACTATTAGATAGATTGATTGATTGACCGATAGATAGATAGATAGACACATATATTATTAGAATTATATACTAAAAGATTGATAGAGATATATACTTTGAGATAGATAAACAAATAGAAAGATAGTTAGATAGATAGATAGATAGACAGATAGATAGTTAAAGATATAGACATTTAGATAGTTTGATAAATAGATATATAGACTAATAGTCTAATTGATGATAGAGTGATATAAAGAAAGACATATAGATAGATATAAAGATAGATAGAGAAATTGATAGATAGATAGATAGATAGACAGACAAACTATAGATAGATAGAATGATAATTATTAGACAGGTTGAAAAATAGATAGAATGAAAAATAAATTGATATTTAGGTAGGCAAGTAGATAGAAAGATAAATAGAAACATATAAAGATATATAGAGCCACAAATAAATAGTTAGGCAGATAGATAGATAGATATATATGTAGAAAGATTGATAGAGAGGTAGATATATACATAGGTAGATTATAATAGACAGATAGACACCTAGCTCCATAGAGAAATAGACACATATACACATATACACATAGACACATAGACACATATACATTTAGACACATAAAGACATAGATACATAGACACCTAGACACAGACACAAAGACATAGACAGATAGATAGGTACAAAGAGAGACAGATAGATAATTAAATAGCCATATATACAGATAGATAGATAAAAAAATAATCAGATAGATAGATAAATAATATAAATAGATAGATAGATGTATAGATATACATATTGTCATATAACCAGATAAATAGATAGATAGATATATAGATTGATAGATAAACCAATAGGTAGATAGATTAATAAACAAATATACATAAAGAGAGATATATTGATAGATAGATAAATAGTTAAACATATAAAAAGATAGAGAGATACAAAATAGATAGCTAGAGGGGTAGACAAATAGTTATTTAGACAGATACGCAGATAGACAAATAAATAGATATCTAGATAGATATATAGATAGATTATATATATAGTTAGACAGATTGATAAAAATTATACAAATAGAAAGATTGATAGATAAACACATAGATAGATAGACAGATAGATAGATAGACAGATAGATTGATACACAGATAGATAGAAAGATAAATTAATAATACTCATATATTTGAGTTATACTTATAGACAAATACATAAAAATTTAGAATGACTTATAAATAGATAAATATATAGATAAATAAATAGATAGACATATCAAAAGAGAGTAAGATATACAAATAGACAAATAGAAAGATTGTGAGATAAAGAGATAGATAGAAACTAATAGAGAAAAAGTCATATAGATAGATAAAAAGAAATATAGTTTAACATATACAAGGATATACAAATTGAAAGTTAGAAAGATAAATAGATAATCATATAGATATATAGATAGTTACATAGATAGATAGATACATAGACAGATAGACAAATAGACTGATAGATAGATAGATAAACAAATACACAAATATACATATAGATAGATAGACAGATAGATAAATAAACAAATATAGAGATAGACAAATAGACAGATAGATTGATATAGAGATAGATAGATTGATAGACAAATAGATAGAATAATAGATAGAAACTTATATAGATATATAGATAGATAGATTCAATGTTATATACATAGACACATACATAGATAGACATACAAATTGACAGACAAATAGATAGATAGATAGATATATAAATACATAGATAGAGAAATAGAAAGATATACAGATACATAGATAGATAGATAAAAAATAAACAAATAGACAAATTGATATATAGATAGATAGATATGTAGATAAATAGATACAAAAATAGACATATAGATAGATAGCTAGATAGATAGATAGAAAGATTGACATATAGATAGAATAATAGATAGACAAATAAACAAATAGAAAGATTGATAGATAGATTAATAGATTGATAGATTTATATTATTTGAAAGGTAGATTGATAGCTTGATAGAAAGACAGATAGACAGATTGATTGATTGATTGATAAATTGATAAATAGATAGATAGATAGATAAATAGATAGATTGATTGATTAAAAAATAGTTATCTAATTAGATAGTTAGACATATTAACATATAGATAGCTTGATCGAAAGATAGATAGGTAGATAGATAGACTATTAAACAAATAGAAGATAAATCAATATACAAATTGACAATAAATATATAGATAGATAGACAAAAAAGCTAATATGAGGATAAGCAGATAAAAATATAAATAGTTTAACATATATATATATATATATATATATATATATGGACATATATTCAGATAGATATATAGATGTAAAATTAGGCTGCTAGATAGATAGATAGTTTGTTAGTTAGATAGATAAATCATCTGAATGATAAATGATAAGATAAACAGATAGAAAAATAGATAGATGGATTGATAAACAAATACATATATAAATAAATAGATAGATTGATAGATAATAGGATAGACAAATAGTTAGATAGATAGATTGATAGCTATATATATAAATTGGCCGATAGATTGATATGTAAATTGACAAATAGACACAAAGGTAGATAGACAGAAAGAGAGATAGATAGATAGTTAGTTAGTTAGATATACATAAAAATAGATAAATAAATAGAAAGATAGATAGATATATAGATAGAAAAATATCCTAATAAAAAGATAGATACAAAGATAGATAGATAGTTAGTTAGTTAGATAGATAGATAGTTGTAGTTAGTTAGTTAGATAGATAGAGAGAATAATAAACATATAGATAAATAGACTGATAGTTTGATTGATAGTTATAGAGTTAGATAGATAGATTGTTAGAAAAATAGATATATTGACAATTAGATAGAAAAATATATAGATAGATATAGAGAAAGGAAAATAGATAGATAGATTGATACATAGATCGACAAATATATTGCTAGGCATATAGATAGATAGATAGATAAATAGATTGATACATAGTTTGACAAATAGACTAATAGAAAGATAAAGATATAGATAGATATATATATATTTATATAGACTAATCAACAAATATGTAGATAGGTTGATGAGTAGATAGGCAGATATACAAATAGACAAATAGTTTGATAGATAGATAGATAGATGAATAGATTGATAGGAGATACATATATAGATAGATAAATAGATACATAGATTTACTAATAGACTAATAGTTGTATTGATAGTTAAATAGTCAGATAGCTAGAGAAATAGATATATAGACAATTAGACAGATAGACACATAGATAAATGCACAAATAGATATAGAGATAGGTAGAGAGATAATGGGTAAATAGATAGACAGATATATAGATTGATAAACTAATAAACTGATAGACTTATAAACATATAGTCAAATAGATAGATAGCCAAATAGAAAAATTTATTGATAGATAGATAGAATGATATATAGACATATATATAGTTATATAGATATAGATAGATAAATCATAATACATAAATAGATAGATAGGTAGATAGACAAATAGATATATAATTAGATAGTTAGACATATTAACATATATATAGATAAATAGATAGATAGATTGATTTTTAACCAAATTGATAGATAGATAGATTTACAGAATGACAAATAAACATATATATAGATAGACAAAAAAGTAGTTTGGAGGATAAGGAGATAAAAATATAGATAGTTTGACATATATATATATAGATATAATTTGATAGATTGATAGATAGATAGTCAGATAGATAGATAGTTAAAAAGATAGATAGATAGACAGACAGACAGACAGATAGATAGATAGATAAAAAAATAGCATGAAAAAAGGTAGATAGCTAGATACAAAATAGATATATATAAATAGAGAGATAAATAATTAGGCCGATAAGAAGATAGGTAGAAAGATAGATATATAGATTGACAGATAGATAGATAGTCTGATAGACAAATTGATAGATAGCTAGATAGACAAATTGACATATAGATAGTTAGATAGATAGATAGAAAGAAAGATTGATAGAAAGTTAAATAGATAGACTAATATACTGATAGTCTAATTGATAGTTAAAAAGTTAGGTAGTTATACAAATAGATATATAGACAAATATATATAGATAGATAAATAGCTATACAAATTGGCTAATCGATAGATAGAATTATAGATAGATAGACAAATATATTATAGACATACAGATAGAAAATATATAAATATATATATAGATAGATAGACAAATGGACTTATAGAAAGATAAAAAGATAGATAAATATGTAGATAGATAGAAAAATATAAAAAATAAAGTTAGTCAGTTAAAAAAAATAGGTAGATTGGGAGATGGATATAAAGGCAGATATACATATAGACAAATAGTAATATATATGGATAGATAGATAGACCAATCGATAACCAAAAAGATAGATGTATATATAGATAGATAGATAGATAGCCAGAAAGATAGTTAGATAGACAGATAGACAGATAAAAAGATAGATATAATGATAAATAAATAGATAGACTATTAGATTGATTGTTCGATTGATAATTAAATAGTTAGATAGTTAGTAAAATAGATATATAGACAAATAGACATATAGACAAATATGCAAATATACATAGAAATATGTAGACAAATAGATAGGTAGATAGATAGATAGAAAGATATATAGATAGAAAGATATATATATATTGACTAATAGACTGATGGACAGAAACAAAATTAGATAGTTAGAAAGATATACAGATAGAAAGATATATAGTTTGACAATTACAAATATATAAAATTAGGTAATTAGAGATTCAGACAAAAAGACAAATAAATAAATATATAAATA
Organism: Sapria himalayana; assembly: GCA_029783825.1. NCBI lineage: Eukaryota > Viridiplantae > Streptophyta > Magnoliopsida > Malpighiales > Rafflesiaceae > Sapria > Sapria himalayana. The sequence continues at coordinate 8,904 of JAREIK010010582.1, read as the reverse complement.
AAAAATAGATAGATAGATAGATAGACAGATAGATAGATTTATTGATTGACATATAGATAGACAAATAGATAGATATATAGATAGATAGATAGATAGATAAGAAAGATAGGCAGATAGATAAATAGAAAAATAAATTTTATATAGATATTTAGATATGTAGATATATAAGTAGATAGAAAGATAGATAAATATAGATAAATAGATTGATAGATATACTATTATGTAGATAGTAAAATATATATCACTACAAAAAAAATCCCAAATAACTTGGAAATATTCCCTAGCTAAATAGGATTATGCTGTTGCTAAAACAAAATAATGATGGATTAATGACCGAAGTTTTCCAAAACTAATGTGCTCATCGCAAAAAATTAATATTCAAAAAATTCCCTATCAAAAAATTTTTAACGCCGTAAAATTCCCTAACTAAATTTATTTTTTCCCTTGCTTAATTTGATCATATTTTAAATTTATAGAAAAGTCCTTATCTAAATTAGAGAGGGAACAATCCCTAGCTATTTTCATTCCAAAATTAGTTTTACTATTTTATTTTTTTACAAAAAAATTGATTACATATTTTTAAGTTTTTATTATAAATTAAATAAAAACATAAACTATAAATGATAATTTATAATTAACAAAATATAAAAGTAATTAATAAATTTTTTTGATACTATATATTACATTTTTAAAACAATAACATAACAAAATTTTATTGCATCTTCATCAATACATCTAACGACATTGCATAAAGTATAATCTATTCATGAAATTGACGTTCCTTTCTCCCCTAGCTCCTCTGGTCATCAGTGAAGAAATCATAGCCATATTTCTATATCACACCTTCCTAAGATAAAAAATCATAAACAAAAAATAATGACCAACCTCAAGTCTAGACCTTGATACTTTATTACTGAAGAATGAAAATGATCCACCTCGGCACGAACATGAACCATCATATTGAATATGAAGGCTTCGAAAAATGAAGGTGCCCCAATTGGAGTGATCATCAGCTTCTACCAGCAGAATCCTTCTTTTAATTATTGTTTTATTTAAAGAAAAAAATGCAAAACAAGACTATTGTTTTCCACTTAAATAAGAAGCACATGCAAAGCATGCTTGAAAAGCAAGAGTACACACTCATATTTTAAAATTATTAGAAATGATAATTTTAATAAGAACTAGACATTTTCTAGATCCTCAAACCTCTGAACACAGCTTCCTACCATTATCCCAACAAATCAAACCTAAGAATGGGTGTAGTGAGACAAATGTGAGGTGGAAATCATACCCAAATAAGATTCTGGATCAGGTTAGGTCATTAGGAATAACCCTAAATTTTTATTGGTGTCCATTATATATAACTACATCTACAACATGTATAACTACATGCTTCAGAAACTTAATATCCATTCATATCATTCATCTCATTCATACATATTTTTTGGATATTGTATAAATCTTTATCATTTTCCCAAATATTTTAGGAACTTAAAATTAATTTTTTCAACCTTAAATGTATTTTTATTGTATTTTATAAGTTTGTATTAATCATTAAGCTTTAATATGTTTAGGGTTTGTATTTTTGTTTCACTTAATATCATTTAACTAAATTTGATTTCTAATAAAATGTTCATTTGTTAAAATATATGTTGTAAATTTCAAAACAAATAACAATATGTCTGTGAAATAAATATAATAAAAAATTTTTAAAATATATATGTGATGTAGTTTTATTTTACATAGATAAAACTTTAAAAATAAAATTTATTTACAAAATAAAAATTGCACCTCATAATATGCAATATGTTATATTTATTATAAATAAACAATGTTTGAAATGTATCTATTAATTACAAAAAAAACATTGTCATATATTCAATTTGAAAAAAAAATTTAAAAATAATTATTTAAAAAAACAAGATCGTATATTAATATGGCCATTTATATATTTTGAATAAAATAAATAAAATAATTATTTGTAGAAAAATTTACTCATATATTTATATGGTAATCTATTTTGTTTGAACATAAATAAATAAATAATTGTTTTTTTACGAAACATTAAAAATATTTATTTATATGCACTCCATTATATTTGTTTGAATTTTAAAGTTTCTTAAAATTTATTAATAATAAAAAATAACGGATAAAAATTTATCATAGACATTAATATTTTAATAAAAGATTATATAGAAAAACAAAAACAATATTATCTATTTATGAACTATATTTTCAATTTTAACATGATTGTAAAAATAAAATAATTTACAAATATGTCAACTTCATTTATTTATATTAGTATAATGATAGTTATTTTAATATAAATATTAAAAAACAACTATTTGAATAAAATAGAAGCTCATATATTTAATTCATAATTTCATTTTACACATTAATATGCTTCACACACACACACACACATACACACACACACAAATATATTTGTTTTAAATATAAAAATTTACAATATTTTATACATTATGTACAATATATAATATTTTATTTTAATTAAATTTTCAAAATCAAAAAAGTTTAAATACATTTACACACACACACACACACACACACACATATAATAGTTTCATGTGTAACTTTAAAAATACATTATGTATATAGGTATATGTGTGTGTTTGTGTGGGTGTACAGTAGTATATGCATGCATACAAGTATATACACACTACTTTGAAAATGTAGATACATGTGTGAATATATACAAAAGTACAAAAATATGTATGCTGATATATAATGTATAGTAATGTATATGGATGTATAAATGTGCGTGTCTATAGGAAAGTGTATATGCACATATATATTAATGCACATATATGTAAATATCAACATTAATTTTGAGAAAAAAAATACTTGAGCACATAAATATTAACATATTCCACAAATTCGTGAGAGTTGGAGCAAAAAGTGACATTTTTGCAAAATACTACTAATCTTCCATCTACAACACTTTGCCTCAAAATTTGATCAGAGTACTACTTGCAATGATAAGGTTCATTCAATACTACATACCATGGAGTTACATTTTTATTTAATATTATAATTTGTTCAAATAATATAATCTACCTAATATCTTTTTCATCAACTCTTCTATCTTCTTTTTCTAGTCTTTATAAGCTATTTTAAATTTTTATTATATGTGCATTTCTTATCTAATATCTCTAGTTCAAACTATTATAATAGTAAAATTTATCAAATCTATCTAAGCCTGACATCTTTCTTTTCTATGAGATATTTGATTATAAAATATTTAGTATATACTATGACTTTGGTTCCCACTAAATATGATATTAACTTGCCAAAAGAAAAGATTGTTGATACATGTTCTTTCTCTATAGTGGTGTAATTCAATTGGGCATTTGAGAGCGTGTTGTTATCATAGTATATGATAACTATTTATAAATATTTGTATAACTATAGAAAACTCTTAATAATAATATTTAACTATATTTGTACCTATGTAAACTATTTTTATAACTATATTAATAACTATATTAATAACTATATTAATAACTATATATAACTATTTTTTAAATTTTATTATATTATATAACTATATGTGAAATTCTATATAACTATATTTTTAAGAAAATATATCATATGTATAATATATATACTACATATAATTGTATTTTACTAAATGTATAGCTATAAAAATGTTATATATAACTATATCTTTAACTACATACATATTTATAACTATATATGTATAACTATATATAAATATTTGTATAACCATGTAATACTCTATATAATTAAATATAATTATATTTGTATCTATATATACATGTATGTATTCATATATTTAAATCAATATATTTCTTTATAACTTTGTATATATTTATGTATAACTACTTTTAATTACTTGTATGAATATATCTACATATAATTATATGTTTAACCATATATAACTTTATTTTTAATTATATATACTATAGGTATAAGAATATATAGATGTTGAACTCCCTCTCTGGTGACTATCTCTTGAGGTATATTGATTTTGTTTCTTTCTCTCATCAAATCTCTTTACTACCATATGATAAAGAGATTGAGGTTTAGTGAAAGAAATGGGGTTGACGTTCACAAAGCTATTAAGTAGGCTATTTGGCACAAAGGAGATGGGGATTTTGATGCTAGGTCTTAATGCTAGCAGTAAGACAACCATTATGTATAAGTTGAAACTTGGTGAAATCGTCACCACAATTCCTACTATTGTCTTCAATGTAGTGACTATTGAATACAAAAACATCAATTTCACTGTGTGGGATGTTGGGGGTCAAGACAAGATTCACCCTTTCTTTAGGGATTACTTCCAAAATACCTAATTTCTCATATTTGTGGTGGACAACAATGATAGAAATTGTGTTATTGAAGCTAGAGATAAGTTGCACAGGTTGTTAAATGAGGAAAAGTTTCAAGATGCAGTTTTGCTGGTGTTTGCCAATAAGCAAGATCTTCCCAATGCTATGAATGCAACTGAAATTACTGACAAGCTAGGACTTCACTTTCTTCGCCAATTCCATTGGTACATTTAGAGTACTTGTGCTACCTCTGGCGATGGCCTCTACGGGGGTCTTGATTGGCTTTCCACTTACATTGCCAGCAAGTCATAAATAAATTTAGCAGGATGAGACAAACTTTGTTGACATATCTGGATGTGGATCTAATCTTTGCCTACTTTGTCCGAGTTTTGTTCTGTTATGTGGATGAAATCATCTAGTTCTAGGGGGATTCAAATTATATTGATATTTATTATATCACGCCTGAAATACAAGACCTCATTTACTTTGCACTGATCTATTGTAAGATGAGCTTGTTTGTTTTCTATTTTGTGTCTTTTTGCCATTGGATCCCAAAGGTATGACAACATATAACTATAAATAGTTGTCTTTGACTATATGTATAACTATAAAATATTATATATAACTAAAATTTAAAAATATAATTAACAACATATATTTAATATACATTTTTATATATTAGTATATAAATATATTTTACCATATATATACCTATAGATAACTATATTTATACATATATAAAATTATATGAAAAAATATATAGCTACATGTATAAATATAAGTACAACTATATGTGTAGCTATATGTATAACCACATATAACTATATGTATAATTACATGTGTAACAACATACAATATTATTTTTAACTATATGTGTATAATTATATATAAATATTTGTATAACTATATATAAATATTTGTATAGATATATACCACTATATAATTAAATACAACTATATTTGTAACTATGTATTCATATATGTAAAAATATATATTTATTTATAACTTTATATATTTATGTATAACTATATAAAAATATTTATAGTTATATACTATATCTATAATAACATATAACTATAAATAATTATATCTTATTATATGTATAACTATAAAAGCTTTATACATAACTTAATTTAAATAAATAATTTACAACTTATATTTAATATACATTTGTATATATTAGTATATAAAAATGTATTTTATTATATCTATACCTATACATTACTATATGTATAATTATATAAAATTTTAAGAAAAAATATATATACCTACAAGTATAAATATAAGTATAACTATACGCGTAGCTATATGTATAACCACATGTAACTATATTTATAATTACATGTATAACAACATATAACATTATGTTTAACTATATGTATATAAATATATATAAATATTTGTATAACTATATAACACTCTATATAATTAAATATAACTATATTTGTAACTATCTATACATATATGAAATATATATATTTGTTTATAACTTTGTATACATTTATGTATAACTACTTATAATTACTTGGAGCTATGAATCATTACAAAACAGCCTTAGAAATCAGGTATGATTTGGATGATAGCTATCATACACTACTTTCTTTTTCTTTATAGAACTAATGAATGCTAATAAAATATTCATAAAATTTGAAACTTGTAATCATATCACAATGTTCCTATAATAATGAGAGTAATATAAGCTCCAATTTTTTTAACAATTTACATCCTCAGTTCATTGGGTACACTCAGGGAAAGCTACATGAGTTGGTAATGAAATCATACAAATATCATGAGATTGCTGCTACTCAAAATGAGGTATTGGAGCTATGGATCAATGCAAACCTATCTCAAAAATCAAGTATGATTTTTATGATAGCCATCACATACTGCTTTCTTTTTTCTTAATAAACTAATGAATGGTGAAAAATGTTCATAAAATTTGAAACTTGTAATCATATTAGGTTCGCTATTATGTTTCTTTCATGGCTGATTTATGAACTTCTCTAGACTATTATGCATTTCTATTTAATATTACTTATCATCTAGTTTGTGCTTTGCTTATTCACTTGATATCTACATGAAAACATCCATTGTGTAGCCAAGTAATTTTACACGTGGAACTTGATTGAGTATATATGTAATGTATGCTGTAGTGTATATTTACATATATTATATGTACATATACATATATACTGGTATATATGTATAAGTATTTACTAGTATATATGTACATACTTGTACAAATATACACTGCAGTGTAAATGTACATACATGTACATATATACTATAGTATATATGTATACACATATATATGCACATATACACTGTAGTGTATGTGTACATTTACTGAGTATCTATGTACATATAAATACTTGTACAAATATACTAGTATATATGTACATATACATATATACCAGTGTATACATATATACTACTATATATGTATAAGTACATATATAACAGTATATATATACGTATATACTACATTATATATGTACAAATATTTTATAGTTTTATATATTTATGACATAAAGTTTTGCAAAATCATGACATAGAGTTTTTAGTGAAGTAGAATTTAGCATGGTTTTCATTAAATTAAAATTTTACAAGGTTTGTAGTAATCTAAAACTTTTCATTTGTTATATCTGCTACTAAACTATGTGTATACCTATATATAAATATTTGTATAACTATATAAAACTCTATATAATTAAATATAAGTATATTTGTAATTATGTATACATATATGTATATATATATATGTAAATCTATATATTTGTTTATAACATTGTACATATTTATGTATAACTACATATAACTTCTTATCTGAATATATCTATATATAACTATATGTTTACTATATATAACATATTTATACCTATATATACTATATGCATAATAACATATAAATATAAATATTTGTATCTTACTATATGTATACCTATAAAAACTTTTTACATTTACATTAAGGATTAATCAGATATAAGAATAAAAAAGTAAAATTTATGATTAATTAAAAAATTTATTTAAATATTAAGAAATTAAGTAATATTGTTTAGTGAAATTATGGTTATGAAGTATCTAAAGAAGATATCTTTTTAATTCATATAAGTTAGAGGTAAGTGATAGGTTCGTTTGTCGAATTTGAGTCTTTATAACCTATTAAAATACTTTGACATCAATTATTATTCTACTACTTTTAGAGGATATGAAGAATCTAGATGCATTGAGTTTGTAAAAATTATATAAATTTTTTTTGTGATATCTAAAATGTCTCGTGATTTGCTGATCATTACTATGTTTAGTGTATATTAAAATCTATCGTATTTATTATTGTGAATATTATTTTATATAGGAAAATCAAATTACAATCAATATTATTGCAAATATGTTATGATAGAAAGATTAAGATATTACATAGATGAGCCTTCAAAATCAAATTCATACATTACAACAAAATACATATAATGATGTATATGATAAAATTTAAAGTAGTACAAATCATAACAGTTAGATTGATAAAGATTTTATAATTTTTATCATTTTATGACTTAATGAGTTGTAATATTTTTTATGCTTTAGTTTTATTTTGAAAGATAATGTTATCATATTTTATTTTAATAAGTATTAATTATAATTTTAAATTAAATAATTTTTTTAATATTTTTTTATTTCATAATTTTAAATTTTTTATATACTTGGTATGTATGTATTTATTTTGTATTTACATTATGTATACATGTATCTACACAATTATTTCTATCTATATACAATGTGTATATGTATATATTCAATATGAGTGTATATACACATTGTATGTACATTCTATATACATTATGTATATATTTTGTATATTGTAATACACAATAATTATATTATGTGTATATATAGATACACATAACAATTAACACATCTATGTTATGTATAATATATTGATATAATGCTGCCATCATGCTCAGCGTGTGTTGCCTGCACACACTGTCCATGGAACATGGCCCATAGAAGTCCAAGGACCAGAGCCTGGGCACTTATGAAGTGGACAAGGTACCATGGACAGGCCCTGACGAGGGCATGCCTGGCTTTCCTGGTTCAGACCTAGGCTATTCTAGGTTTGCCACGTGCCAGGCTAGGCAATAACCATTCTCATCACAATTATTGACAAAGATTTTAATGAGAACTATCTGGACTATCTTAATTTCTTTTTTCTATGAAGTTTGAGGTGATGAATATATATAATATTCATTATATTTATTGCACAATTTTAATTTATGTATATTTTTTCCACTTGTATATAGTCTATGTAGTGTAGTGCTTATATTGATGGCATGCTCCAAACACTTTTACTTTTGTTCTTTAAAAAAATATCATGTGTCTTGTGGCAGTCTCCAACATGTTAGCTGAAATGATGGTGGTGGTGCGGCATTATCACTTTTATTTCCCCCGCTTTCATATCATGTTCAATAATATAAATACATGCTTTTAGGTGCCTCATTCCTAATGCAACCAAACCTATAAAAGTGACCAAGTACAAAGCCACATAGAAAAGAAATACTTGATGAAAATTTATCTCTGAGAGCATGTTGTGTTATTG
>JAREIK010010581.1:0-25050 GCA_029783825.1 Sapria himalayana | reverse complement strand
TTTTTCTTTAAATCTATCTATCTATGTATATCTTTATTTATCTATCTGTCTATCTGTATATGTGTGTATCTGTCTATTTGGTATCTGTCTATCTGTATATGTATCTATCTATCTATCTATCTGCTATGTGTCTATCTATCTATCTATCTGCTATGTGTCTATCTATCTATCTGCTATGTGTCTATCTATCTATCTAACTCTCTATTCATTAATCTATCTATTTATGTATTTTTATATTTGTCTATCTGTATATCTATCAATCTATCTGTCAATCTTTCTATTTGTCCATCTATCGATTTGTCTATCTGTTTATCTGTCTATCTATGTATTTATTTATTTATCTATATGACATTCAATCAATCGATCTGTATTGTTCATCTATATATATATTTATTTGTCTATCTATCAAATTGTTTATTTGTCTATATGTTTATCAGTCTATCTGTCTATTTGTCTATTTTTATATATGTCAATGTATCTATCTATCAATTTGTCTATATGTCTATCTATTTATCTATCTTTATGTATATATGTTTAGCTATATATCTATCTATCTATTTGTCTATGTGACTATCATTATATCTGTTTATCTATCTTCTCTCTATCTGTCTATCTATCCATCTGAGTATCTGTCTACCTAACTTCTATGTATTAGTCTATCTGTTTATATGGACAATTTTTTTCTACATATCTATCTACTTGGCTATCTTTCTATCTGACTATTTGTCTATCTCTCTATCTATCTATCTTACTATCTGTCTATCTGTATCTATATCTTCTATCTATCTGTCTATCTATTTATCTATCTATTTCACTATCTGACTATCTATCTATCTATTTCTATGTCTATCTATGTATCTATTTATCTATCTATCTGCAATCTGTATATCTTGATATATACCTATCTATCTATTTGTCTATATGTCTACCAATCTATCTGTCTCTCTATCTATTTCTCAATCTTCCTATCTATCTAATTGTCTCTATGTCTATACGTCTTTCTATCAATCTATCAATCTGTCTTTCTTTCTGTCTATCTTTCTGTCTATCTTTCTATCTATCTTTCTGTCTATCTTTCTATCTATCTATCTATATATTTGTCTATCTATATATTTTTTTCAATCTATCTTATATCTATATGTATATCTCTCTACCGGTCTATATGTCAATCTATCTCTATATCTATCTATCTGTCTGTCTATCTATTACTCTGTCTATCTGTCTATCTATTAATCTATCTTATCTATTTATCTATCTATCTCTGTATCTATCTATCTATCTATCTTTTTGTCTATCTGTCTATCTGTCTATTTGTCTATCTATCTATCTATCTGTTTATCTGTCTATCTATTTATCTATTTATATAATTAATCTATCTATCTCTCTATATATCTATATATTTATTGGTTTATCTCTTTATTTATATACTTGTCTATCTATCTATTTATCAATGTGACTATATTACTATTTATATATTTGTGTAAATGTCTATCTATCTATCTGTCTATCTATCTATCTTTTTATCTATCTATCTATATGTCTGCCTATCTGTCTATCTATCTATCTGCTAGTCTATCTATTTATCTATCTATTTGTCTATCTGTCTGTATCTGTCCGCTTATCTGTCTATTTTTTTATTTGTCTATTTTCCTATTTATCTATCTTAATTTTGTTCTATCTAAATGTCTAACTTTATATTTATCTATTAGACTATATTTTTATGTCTATTTGTGTATATGTCTCTTTCTCTAAATGTATATTTGTCTGTCTATCATCTATCTATCTGTCTATCGCTTTATCTGACTAACTGACTATATTTATCTATTTATCTATCTATCGATCTATCTATCTATCTTTCTATCCATTTAAATATGTATCTGTTTATAAATCTAATTGCATATCTATCTCTCTATCTATCAATCAATCTATCTATCAGTCTATCTATCAATAAGGTCTAAATTTATATCTATCTATATGTCTATTAGTCTATCTTTCTATATCTTTTATTTGTCTATCTCTTGATTTGTATATCTATTTATCGGTTTATCTTTTTATCTATCTACTTGTCTATCTATCTATGTTTCAATGTGACTATCTTTCTATCTATCTATTTATATATATGTCTATTTATCTATATATCTATCTATCTATCTATCCAATTACCTATCTATCTTTCTATCTATATACATATCTATTTGTTTATCTATCTATATGTGTATCTATCTATTTATTTATCTATCTGTCTATCTATCTATGTATCTGTCTATATGGTCAATATGTCTCTCTATATCTGTCAATCTATATATTTATCTATCTATTTATATATCTGACTATCTATCTTTTAACTATTTGACTATTTGTCTAATTATCTATTTGACTATCTGTCTTTTGTATATCTGTATATCTATATATTTGTGTATTTGTCTATTTGTCTATATGTATATCTATTAATCTATCTATCTATCTATTTATCTGTATGTCTATCTATCTACTTGGCTTTCTACCTTTTATCTATCTATCTATCAGTTTATCTGTCTATCAATCTATTAGTCTATCAGTCTATCTGTCTATTTGTCTATCTGACTACTATCAATCTATTTATCTATCTATCGGTCTATCTGTCTATCTATATATCTGTATATATGTCAATATGTCTATCTGTGAATCTGGCTATCTACTAATTAGACTATCTATTTATTAGTATATCTATCTGTCTATCTGTGTTAATATGTCTTTCTGATTATCATTCTATATGTCTATATAACTTTCTGTCTATCTGTCTATATATCTATCTGTCTATATCATTATCTATCAATCTATATATATATATCTATCTGTCAATTTGTCTATCTATTTATATGTTCTAATATATATCTGTCTATCTATCTATTTATTTATCTATCTGTCTATCTGTCTATTTGTATATCTATCTATCTATTTGTCTATATGTCTATATATATATATATATATGTATATCTGTTTAACTATATGTCTATCAATAAATCTTTCTATCTATCTATAAATCTATCTATCTATCTACCTGTCTATATGTCTATCTATATATCTGTCTATCTATCATATGTCTATCTGCGTATCTGTTTATCTATCTATCTATCTTCAGTATATTTATCTATTTATCTGTCTGTGTATCTATTTATCTGTCTATATATCTATCTGTCTATCTATCTATCATTCTATCGGTCTATCTGTCCATCTATCTTTTATATATCTATCGGTCTATCTGTCTATCGGTCTATCTATCTATTTGACTATCTGTCTATCTATTTATCTATCTATCTGCCTATCTACCTATCTGTTGATCTGTCTTTCTGGGTATGTACCTATTTGTCTATATGTCTATGTGTCTATCTATCAATAAATCAATCAATCTATCTGACTATCAGTCAGTATGTCAATATATCTATCTATCAAACTATTTAACTGTCTATCTATATATCTCTCTATCTAACCAATATCGATCTATTTATCTATATATCTGTATTTCTGTTTATATGTCTATATGTCTATTTGTGAATCTAGCTATCTACCTATCTGTCTATATATTTATTTGTCTATCTATCTATTTGTCTATCTGTCAATTTGTCTTTTTGTCTATCATTCAATATGTCTATTTATCTTTTAATCAATCTCTCTATGTGTCTAAATGTCTAGCCGTATATATGTCTATCAGTCTATTTCTTTATCTATCTATCTATATATCTATCTATCTAACTATATGCATGTCTATCTGTTTATCTATCTATCTGTCTATTTTTCTATCTATCTAACTGACTATCTATCTATCTATCTATATATCTATCAATTTATCTATATATATGTATATCTTTCTATTTATCTATCTATCTATATATTTCTATATCTGTCTATATACACATCTGTCTATCTATCTATCTATTTGTCTATCTATCTATCTAAATGGTCTATATGTCTCTCTTTCTATATGTCTATCTTTTTAGTAGTTTATGTATTTTTCTATCTACTTGTTTATCTATTTATCTATTTATCTAATTATCTAACTGTCTATATCATTTATTTGTGTATATGTCTTTCTCTCTATCTATGTTTCTATCTATCTATCTATCTATCTGTCTGTCTGTCTATCTATCTATTTATTTGTCTATCTTTCTATCAATCTATATGTCAATCTATCTATATATCTATTTATATATATGTCTATCTATTGATATGGTCTATATGTCTAACTATCTATCTATCTATTTGTTTATAAATTTATTTCTATATCAATCTACTTATCTATCTATTTATCCATTAATGTGACTATCTTTCTATCTTTCTATATGTGTATATGATAATATAACTATCTGCCTATATGTCTATATGTCTATATATCAATATGTCTATCTATTTCTATCAATCCGTTATCTATATATTTATCTATTTTTCAATCTATCTAACTATCTATTGTCTATCTATATATCTGTCTATCTCTCTATCTATCTATTTAGGTTTTCTGTCTATCACTATATCTGTCTATTTATTTATCGATGTATCACTTAATCTATCTATATATTTATATATCTATCTATGTATCTATCTACCTGTCTATCTATCTATCTATCTGTCTATTTTTCTATCTATATATCTGTATATCTGTCAAACTATCTATCTATCTATCTGTCTAGCTATGTATGTGTGTATCTATCTATCTGTCTATCTGTCTATATGTCTATTTGTCTATCTGCCTATCTATTTTTTTATCTATCTATCTATCTATCTTTTATCTATCTATATGTCTATCGGTCTATATACCTATCTGTCTATGTATCTATCTGACTATCTACCTATTTGTATATCTGTCTATCAGTCTATCTGGCTATCTACCTATTTGTCTATCTTTCTAATGTGTAACTGTCAAACAAACTATCTATCTATCTGTCTATATGTCTATCTATGAATCTGGCAATCTGCCTATCTGTTTATTTGTTTATTAGTCTATCTATATATTTGTCTATCTGTCAATTTATCTTTCTGTCTATCATTCTATATAAATATGACTTTCTATTAATCTGTCAATCTGTCTAAATGTCAAGCTGTCTATTTTTCTATCTATCTATCTTTTTATTTGTCTATCTGTCTATCTATCTATCTCTTTATCTGTCTATATGTCTATCTATTTATCTGTCTATCTGACTAACCATCTATCTTTCTATCTATCTATCTATCTATCTAATTGTTTATTTTTCTATTTGTCTATCTATTTATCTATCAAAATGTCTACTCTATATATGTCTATATGCCTATATGTCTATCTATCTATCTTTTTATCTTTCTCTTTATTTATTGATTTATCTATTTATCTATCTACTAGTCTATCTATCTATCTATCTGACTATCTTTCTATCTATCTATTTGGGTAAATGTTTATCTTTCTATCTCTATAAATGTCTATATGTATGTGTCTATGCTCTATCTACCTCTCTATTTATCTATTTATCTATTTATTTATCTATTTTTGTGTCCATCTATCAATATATCTATCTATATCTCTAACTAATTTTTTGTGTTTATATCTATCTATTTGTCTATTTCTATGTTTATCTATCTATATATCTATCATTCTATCAATAAATCTATCGATATATTAATCGATCTATCTATCTATCTATCAATATATCTATCTATCTATCTATCTATCTATCTGCCTATCTTGCTAATTTGTAATTTCAGTATCTATCAATCTATTTATTTGTTTATCTACCTATCTATATTTGTATATATCTATCTATCTATCTGTCTATCTAATTGTATTTCTATATATCTATTTATCTATCTATCAATTTATTAATTTGTCTATGGGTCTATCTTTCATTCTATCTATTTGTCAATCTATCAATCTATCTATTTATCTATTTGTCTATCTATCAATCTTTCTATAAGTCTCACTATCTATCTGTTTATCTATCTATCTATATATCTATCTATCTATTTTTCTATCTGCCTATCTATCTATCTATCTATCTATCTGTCTATCTCTATATCTATCTATCTGTTTAACTATTTAACAGTTTATCTATTTCTGTATCTACTTGTCTATATGTTTATCTATATGTCTATCTATCTATCTATTTGTCTATCTAAATTTTTTCAATTCTCTCTCTAAATGTTTATCTCTTTATGTCTATTCTCTATCTGCCTATCTATCTATCTATCTAATTATCTATCTATCTGTCTATCTATCTTTTAGTCTGTCTATCTGTTTATCTATCTGTCTGTATTTGTGTGTCTATGTGTGTGTATGATTGTCTATTTGAGTGTCTATTTGTCTATATATCTATCTGTCTTTTTGTCTGTGTATTAGTGTGTCTGTTTGTTTTTCTATATTTTTGTCTGTCTATTTCTGTGTCTGTGTGTGAGTGTTTTTGTGTGTATATGTATCTGTCTTTCTATCTATCTGTCTATCATTCTATTTATCTTTCTATCTATCCATCTATTTATCTATCTAACAATCTATATATCTATCTCTCTATCTATATATCTGTGTATCTATCTATCTATCTATCTGTCTATTTGTTTATCTATCTATCTATCTATATGTTCTATCTGTCTATCTATTTATCTATCTGTTTATCTGTTTAGCAGTTTTATCTCTCTATCTATCTACTTGTCTATCTATCTATGTAATTATATAATTATCTTTCTATCTATCTATTTATATATATGTCTATCTATTTATCTATCTATCTATCTATCTTTTTATCTATCTATCTATCAGTCCATTTGTCTATGTCTAAATGTTTATCAATCTATTTATCTGTCTATTTGGTTATTTATCTATTTGTCTATCTGCATATCTATCTATTTTTCTATTTGCCTATCTATCTATCTATCTATCTGTCTGTCTATCTATCTATTTATCTACCTATCTATTTATCTACCTACCTATCTATCTATCTATCTATCTGTCTATCTTTCTCTCTATTTATCTATTTGTCTATCTGTCTATATATTTATCAATCAATCAATCTTTTAGTCTATCTATCTGTCTATCTATCTATCTATCTATCTACCTAACTATATTTCTTATTTATATCTATCTATATATATTTCTATCTATTTGTTTATCTATCTTTCTATTTTGATATATGGCTATCTATCTATCTATCTATCTATCTATCTATATGTTAGTCTATCTATCTACCTATCTATTTTTCAATCTATCTGTATATCAATCTATATGTCTATCTTCTATCTATCTAAGTTTCTATATATCTATTCTGTCTATCTATCTATCTATCTATCTAAATGTTTTAATGTATATTTGTCTTTCTTTTTATATTCTATATGTTTATCTATCTATCTGTCTATCTTTCTATCTGTCTATCTGCCTATTAATCTATATAGCTATCTTTCTACTTGTCCATGTGTCTATCTATTTATCTATCTATATGCCTATATATCTATATATCTATCTTTCTATCTATAACATAGTCTATATGTCTATCTATCTATATGTGTATATGTCTATATATATATTTATCTATATAACTCTTTATTTATCTATCTATCTTTCTTTATATCAATCTATCTATCTCTCTAACAATCTATCTATATATCTATCTATCTATTTCTCTAACTATCAAATAATCAATCTATTTGTCTATTTGTATATCTGTCTATCTGTATACCAATATATTTGTCTATCTATAATTTGCCTATCTGTCTATCTATCTATTTGTTTATTTGTCTATATGTCTATCTATTTATCTATCTATCTATCTATCTATCTATTTTTCTATTTGTTTATCTATCTATTTATCTCTCTATTTGTCTATATGCCTATGTGTCTATTTGATTATCTGATTATCTGCCTATCTACCTTTCTGCCTATCTATAAATTTGTCGATTTGTCTAAATTTCTATCTATCTAAAATTCTATTTGTCTATCTGTATATCTATATGTCTATCTATCTTTCAATCTATCTATCACACTCCCTATCTATCTATCTATATATCTATCTGTGTTTCTTTCAATCTATCTATAGCTTTATCTGTCTATCTATTTATTTGTCTATATCTCTATATGTCTATCTATTTCTCCATCTATCTATCTATATATATATCTTTAAATGTATATCTTTTTATTTGTAAATTTGTCTATCTATCTATCTATCTATCTATTTGTGTATCTTTCAATATATATATATATATCTATCTATCTCTGTATCTACCTATCTTCCTACATGACTATATACCTATCTATCCATCTATATATCTATTTGTTTGTGTATCTATCTTTCTATATATCTATTTGTCTTTCTATATATATATATATCTATATATATCTATATATCATTATATCTATCAATCTATCTATTTATTTAGCTATCTAATTTTATGTATGTCTGTCTATCTATCTATGTTCCTATCTGGCTCACTATATATCTAATTATCTATATATCTACCTATCTATCAATCTATTTATTTATTTATCTATCTATCTTTCTAAGTATCTATTTATCTATCTGTCTATCTAACTAGCTATCTAGCAAGCTTTCTATCTATCTTTCTATCTATCAATCTATCAATCTATGAATCTATAAATCTATTTGTTTATATATATATCTATTTATATGTCTATCTGTCTATCTGTCAATCTAACTATCTGACTTGTAGCTATCTAACTATTTATCTATCTATCTATGTTTCTATCGATCTATCTATCTATATTCTGATTTGGCTATCTGACAATCTATCTATCTATCTATCTATTAGTCTTTCTTTCTGCATATCTGCTTATCTATCTATCTACCAATCAATCTATCTGTCTATATATATGTCTATATATATATATATATATATATATCTGTCTATCTCTTTATCAATCTATCTGTCTTTATGTATTTTTGTCTATATTTTTATATGTCATTTGTCTATATGTTGATCTGTATATTTTTTATCTATTTATATATCTATCCGTCTATCTTTCTATCATTCTATTTATATATTTTCCTATTTATCTATCAGTCTATCTGTCTATCTCTCAATATGTATATCAGTCTTTCTATCAATCTATCAATCTGTCAATCTATAAATCTATCAATGTGTCTATTTTTCTTTCTATCTATCTGTCAATCTATCGAACTTTCAATCTATTTATCTATCTATCAATCTATCTATCTATTTGTCTAACTGTCTATCTGTCTATCTGTCAATCAATCAATCTATCTATCTATCTATTTATATATCTATCTGTCTATCTGTCTATTTGTCTATTTATCTATTTGTGTATCTTTTTATCTATCTATGTATCTTTTTATCTATCTATCTTTCAATCTATCTATATGTCTATGTATCTATCTATCTATCACTCTATATGCTTATCTATCTATTTACCTATCTCTATGTCTTCCTATCTGACTATCTGCCTTTCTACCTACCTACCTACCTACCTATCTATCTATCTTTATATCTGGCTATCTTTCTATTTGTCTATCTTTCTATATATCTATCATTCTATCTCTTGATCTATCTATTGATCTATCTATCAATTTGACAATCTATCAAACTTTCTATATTTCTATATTTTTATCTATCTTTCTATCTATTTATCAATCTGTCAATGTGTATATAAGTATATCTGTTTATCTGTCTATCTATCTATCTATCTTTCTTTCTTTCTAACTATTTATCTATCTACCTATTTGCCAATATATCAATATGCCTATCTGTCTATCAATCTATTTGTCTATTTATCTATATCTATCTCTATTTATCTATCTATATATCTGTCTATTTGTCTGTCTATCTGACTATATGTCTATATTTCTTTTTTTCTATCTATTTATCTATCTAACTATCTATTTATCTAACTATCTATCTGTCTGTCTGTCTGTCTGTGTGTCTATCTTTCTATCTAACTGTCTACCAATCTTTCTATTTTTCTTCCTGTCTACTTGTCTATCTATTTAACTACATATCTTTTTATTTGTCTATACGTCTATCTATCTGTTTGTCTATCTGTCTATTTGTCTATTTATAAATCTATCTATATGTATATGTATCTATCTATGTATATGTCTATAAGTCTATCTATATACACTTTATCTATCTATGAATCTATATATCTATGTATCTATCGATGTATGTTTCTATCTATCTGTCTAACTATATATATATATATATATATATATATATATATATATATATATATCAATTTATCTATCTGTATATATATCTATCTGTCTATCTTTTTATCTATCTATCTTTTTATCTGTCTATCTATATATCTGTATATTTTTATATCTATCAATCTTTCTATGTATCTAATTTTCTATCTATCTATTTATTTATCTATCTATATATCTATCTATCTGTCTGTCTATCTATCTATCTATTTATCTGTCAATCTTTATATCTATCTACGTGCCTATCTCATTATATGTCTATTTATCTATCTATCTATATGTCAATCTATGTATCGTTATATATGTATATCTGCCAATTTATCTGTCTATCTATCTATCTTTAAATCTATCTATCTATTAATCTATCTATCTGTCTGTCTGTCTATCTATCTCTTTATATTCCTATCTATCTATTTGTCTATCTATCTATTTTTATATCTGTCTATCTAATATCTATCTATTTATCAATATCTAAATCTATCTATCTATCTTTCTTTCTTTATGCCTATTTATTTATTTGTCTATCAATCTATTATCTTCTATCTATCAATATATCTATAAATCTATATGTCTATCTGTTTATCTATCTCTCTATCTATCTATCTATCGATCTATCTAACTAATTATCTATCTAATTATATATCTATCGATCTATGTATCTATATATTTGTCAATATGTTTTAATATCTATATGTCTATCTGTCTATTTATTTATCTTTCTATATATCAATCTCTTTGTATATTAGTCTATAAATCTAACATTTAATTATCTATCTGTTTGTCTCTATATCTTTCTATCTATCTGTCTATCTTTCTATCTATCTATGTGTTTATTTATCTATCTGTCTATCTATCTATCAGTCTATCTATCTATTTAAGTATATGCCTATATGTATATATGTCTAACACTCTATCAATCTATATATTTAACTATCTATCTTTCTATATATCTATCCATCTATCTATCTGGCTATCTCACAATCTGTCTATTTTACTATTTGTCTATCTGTCAATCTTTCTAACTGTGTATATTGGCAATACCTCTACTCTATCTATCTATGTGACTATCTATCTTCTATCTATCAATCTATGTGTCTATCTATAATTTTATCTATCTGTTTATCTATCTATATATCGATCTATATATTTATATATTGTCTATATATCTATCTGGTAATCTACCTATGTCTATATTTCAATTTGTCTATTTTTATATCTATCTATCTAACTATTTGTCTATTTATCTGTATGTTTATCTATCTTATGTTTGTGTCAATCTATCTATGTATCTATCATTTTATCCGTCTATCTGTCTATTTATATATATGTCTATCTGTCTATTTATCGATATGTATATCTGGCAATCTATATTTGTGTATATATGTATATTTGTGTGTGTGTGTGTGTGTGTGTATCTATTTATCCATATGTCTATCTATAAATATGTCTATATGTCGATCTGTTTATTTGGCAATCTATCAATCAATCTATCTGTCTATTTGTCTATCTGTTTATATATATATATATATATATATATATGTGTGTGTGTGTGTGTGTGTGCGTGTGCGAGTGTGCGAGTGTGTGCGAGTGTGCGTGTGTGTGTGCCTGTATATCTATCTATATAATTGTCTATATGTCAATTTATCTATCTATCAATATTTTTTTTAAAAAGGTTTGTTTTATTATTATAACACTCACTTTTAGCGGAGGAATACTATTTTTACAAACTAAAATCTACCCTTTTCCCTTTTACACCCTCTTTCTCAAAAAATAAAAAAAAGCAATACATAACTTAAATTTTCCAATCAAACCCTCTTTTTGTCTTGTGAACGATGGGGTTTAAGTTAGTTTTTATGATAGCCCTCTGAATTTGCTAATATGAAAAAATATTTGCAAGTGAATTTTAGAACTTTTCTTCCTCTACTTTCTCCTATCCCGAGCTTCCGTTGCTTTACCTTTATCCATTATCCTTTCTCGGGTTTGAGATTCTAGAGGTCCACTTTCCAGATGTGACCACCCAAATCCCTAATTCTCGATCAACCACTGCTTCTAGAATTCAGACATTTATACGAACAATCTAGCATATTTCAAAGACCATATGCACAGACATTTATACAAACACCCAGCAAACACTGACTCATTTTTACAGCCTCTAACGCATCTCATTGCAGACATTTATACAAACACCTTGTAGGCTATGGCTCCCTATTACAAATGTGACCCTACTGACTCACTGTTACATACCAACTGTGACTTATAAAAACCATCTAGTTTCCATCCCCAGCCCCTTGTTTCTATAGAATATATCAAGAACTAGTCGCATGTGTGAAAAAATAACTCTAAACTTACATGTCCTTACCAGATTCGTTAAAAGTTCCTGCAAAAATAGAACATACAGTAACAATATTTAAGGAAAATTTGCAAAATAACCATACTTCTTTAAATGTTCTTGTTCCTGCAAAATTTTCTGCAATCGAAACTTTAAGAAAATATGTTTTCGCAGATACTTGTTCCTGCAAGGATTATCCATACATGTTTAATAATTAAAGAAAGCTGCAATTAACATCTATTAATTCCTTAGGCCCCTGTACTGCCTCCTTATTTCTGCAGAAAATGCAGAAATAGACAAAGAGGAAACCCCCGGGCCAACCCCCATCTATTGCACACTCCCTACCCTCAGCAGGTTAGGCTACTAGGGTCCTGCAATAACATTCCCCCATTTATCCTGTATCCTATGTACCCTCTATTTGCCTAAATAATCTAACATATGGAAATGCCATTTTATCCAGCTTAGCCACCCCTGGAAATTTATTCGGAATATCATGCCCATCAAATTTTTGCATACCACTAAGCATGCCCTCCTTTGCTAGTTTATCCGCAAGTGCATTGGCCTCCCTATATGTATGTGAAATTGTGGCCTCTAGCTCTTTCATTAATTCCCTTATATTTTCAGTGTCTTCTTCATATCTCCACATTTGTAGTCTTTTTAATGCTAGCACTTCCACTAGCTTTGAGTCCACTTGAATTTGAATCTTTTTAAGATTCAGCCTTTTGCAAATCTGAAGCCCCCTAAGCAAGGCTTGGATTTCTGATTGTAGGGTTGAATTAGCTTTATCTTTCATAGTGAAAGCTCTTATAATCAAACCCTGTGCACCCCTGATGAAACCTCCCCCACCATCTATTCCCATGTCCCTATTAAAACTTCCATCCGTATTAAGAGTCAACATTCCATTTGGTGGTTTAGCCCAAGAAACTTTCTTTAGACCCAACCACCCTTCTTTTTTGATACTCAGCCCCCATTGAATTATTAGTATTTTTGATGTATCAGTGTTACCAGTCTTAATCGGTTTTAATGCGGATATAATTGAGATTTCCTTTTTTATATCTTTTAGAATTTCTTCTGAATTCATCCGTACTCCTTCAAACTTGCTTCTATTTCTAGCTTTCCATATGCACCAAATAGTTACCGAGGGAACGTTACTCCTAAACCAAGCATGAACCTAGCTTCTGGCTTTCTCCACATTCTAGTGTATCAGTCTATCCTCTAATTTATCCTTTTTTAGCTGTCCCCCTTCCAACTATCTTTATATGTCCTTTGTTATATTCCCTTTCGAAAAGAGATGATCCGTACTTTCTATCTATGAGTGGCAACATTCACATCTTGACGCTAGTTTTATGCCTTTCTTCTATATATTTAAATCCACTGGTGTGGCTCCTATGAGCATCCTCCACATTAGTGTTTTCATTTTCTGTGGGGTATCACTTTTCTAGAATTCTTTAAAAATTGGTCTATGTTTGTGTTTTTTCCTAAATATATTCTTTGTTGATTTAAGAGTAAATTTCCCTTCTGCAATTGGTGTCCATTTCCATCCGCTTTTATTTAATCTAGAGTGAGCTTCTACTAAATTTTATTGCTTTATCATTGACTTCCATGCTTTAGATGCTTTCTTCGAATCTTTGAATTGTTCTTTTTCCCATTCATACTCGACACATAGAAACCTTGCCCACATGCTATCATTTTCTTTCAACCTCTACCAACTTTTGCAGGCCCATGCACTAGCCATATCTGTAATACTTGTAAATCCCAGACCTGCCTCCTCCTTGGGAAAACATAGGTCATCCCATTTTTGCTAGTGTAATTTCAGCATTCCATCCCTTTTTCCCCACAAGAAGTTCGCCATTTCTTTTTCCAGACTTTTTATAGTCTTTTTTAGAGGATACATGATGGTTAAAATATGTGTGAGTGAACCTTATAATACATGCGTAATCAATGTAATTTTACCCCCCATACTTAAGAGATTTTCCTTCCAGCCCACTATTTTTCCTTTCATTCTCGTCACCTGGTAACTTAAATATTCTTCTCTTAGTCTCCCCTCAAAAATGGGATAGCCCAGGTACATTAATGCACCTTTCTTTTGGGTAAAGCCCCTAATATTTATAACTCTTTGAGCAGTTTTATCTGGTGCTTTTACCACAAGCATAAATTGACACTTCTTGATATTTAGAGTTTGACCAGTTTCCTCTTCTAGCGTGTGCAATAATTCCATCAAATTAACAAGAGATTTCCTACTGGCATTTGTGAAAATGATCACATCATTTGCATATGCCAAACAACAGACTCGGGGAGTATTCTTAGGTTGCTTGAACATTAGAATTTTTTGTTTTTCCATTTTATCTTTTAAATTTATCTGTAGTGATTCCAAGTAGATATTGAATAAATAGGGTGATAGTGGATCTCCTTGCCTTAGCGCTCTTACAGGCTTAAACTCCTCCCCTATTTTCCCATTTATTATGATTCTAACCCACAAGCTTGATATACATCTATATATCAAATCTATCCAAAATTATGAAAAGCCCATCTTACGCATTATATAGCATAAGATTGATCATTCTACCTTGTCAAATGCTTTTGACAGGTCAAGTTTTAAGACCAGATTATGACTTCTAACTTTGACTCCAATTTCTCTCATCATTTCTGATGCCAGGCTAATATTTTTCATTATCAGTCTATTTTTAACAAAACCAGATTGTTCTTGTGAAATTATTATAGGAAATATATCACTTAGCATATTTTGCTACTTTTTTATGATTTTATATATTGAGTTACACAGGTTAATTAGCTGGAAATCTTCGCATTTTTGTGGATTTTCAATTTTAGGAATAAGCACAATAAACGAGCTTGCCCATTATTTTGTAATTTCTGCTCCTGCATATATCCAGTTTATAGCCTGTATCAGATCTATTTTGATAATATGCCAGCAAATTTGAAAAATGCATTGTTCCAGCCATCTGGACCAGCCGCACTATCTTTATTCATACTAAATAAAACAACCTTCACCTCCTCCTCATCTGGAAATTCAGCCAGCTTCTTATTATCTTCATCCGTGACTTGATGTTTTATTTTCTGTAGCAAGCTGTTTCCTTCTCTCCTCACATTTTTGCACAAGTGTAATTTTAAATATTCTTCTAATTGTGTTTTTACCTCCTCTTCTTTTTCAACCCATTTACCCTCTAAATTTTTTATAGCTTTAATTTTTTGTTTTTCGGATTTGATTTTTGCCATAGTGTGAAAGAATCTTTCTATCAATATATCATTCTTTGTATCATTTTATCTATCTATTTTTCTATCTATCTATCTATCTATCTATTTATCTGATGATCTTACAATTTGTCTATCTATGAGTCAGTCAGTCTATCTATCTTTTTGTCAACCTGTCGGTCTATCTATCTATCTATCTGTCTATCTATCTTCTATCTGTCTATTTTTTTATCCATCTATATGTATATCTGTATATCTATCTATTAGTCTATATGTCTATCTATTTATCTATATATCTTGAAATCTTTCTATCTTTCACTCTGCCTATTTATCTATCTGTCTATCTATCTATCTGTATCTTTATCAACCTATATAAATATTTGCATATTTTTCTATCTAACTATTTATCTATATGTATATATATCTATATGTCTATATGTATATCTATCTATATGTATATCTCTCTATCTGTCTATCATTCTTTCAGTCTCTCTATCTATCAATCTATCACACTATCATTCTATCTATCTATCTGTATAACTATTAATCTATATATGTGTCTAACTATCTATCTGTATATAAATCTCTCAGTCTATCTATCTTTCGATCTATCTTTGTATCTGACTATCTGGCTAACTATATATATTATATATATATATATCTATCTATCTATTTATTTATTTATCTATCTATATTTCTTTCTATTTATTTGTCTATCTATCTATCAGTCTATTTGTCTATCTATCTATCTATTTATCTATCTATCTATCTAACTATCTGGCTCTCTCTCTCTCTCTCTCTATCTCTTTATATTCATTTTTCAATCTATCTATCTGTCAATCAATCAATCATTCAATCTATCTATTAGTCTACTTGTCTGTCTATCTATCTATATATCTATCTATCTATTGATCTAACTAATTATCTGTCTATATGCCTATTTGTTTATCTATTTTTCTATATATCTATCTATCAATATCTATGTCTATCTATCTATGTGTCTATCAATCTATCTGATTATTTATCTATCTTTTTATCTATCAATCTATCTATCTATCTGTCAATCTATCTATCTGACTATATGTCTATCTATTATTTTGTCTAACTATATATATATATATATATCTATTTGTATATCTATCTATCTATATCTTTATATATAAATAGTTGCATATTTTCCTATCTAACTATTTATCTATATGTCTATATGTCTATCTATCTATATGTATATCTCTCTATCTGTCTATCATTCTTTCAGTCTCTCTGTCTATCAATCTATCACACTATCATTCTATCTATCTATCTGTATAACTATTAATCTATATATGTGTCTAACTATCTATCTGTATATAAATCTCTTAGTCTATCTATCTATCAATCTATCTTTGTATCTAACTATCTGGCTAACTATATATATATATATATCTATCTATCTATCTATTTATCTATTTATATTTCTTTCTATTTATTTGTGTATCTATCTATCTATCATTCTATTTTTCTATCTATCTATATATTTATCTATCTATCTATCTAACTATCAAGCTCTCTCTCTCTCTCTATCTCTTTATATGTCATTTTTCAATCTATCTATCTGTCTATCAATCAATCATTCAATCTATCTATTAGTCTACTTGTCTGTCTATCTATCTAAATTTCTATCTATCTATCTAACTATTTATCTGTCTATATGCATATTTGTTTATCTATCTATCTGTCTATCAATATCTATGTCTATCTATTTATGTGTCTATCAATCTATCTGTCTATTTCTCTATCTTTTTATCTATCTATCTATCTATCTGTCAATCTATCTATATGACTATATGTCTATCTATTATTTTGTCTATCTGTCTATTTGTCTAACTATATATATATATATATATATATATATATATATCTCTCTCTCTCTCTCTCTGTATATCTATCTATATATCTATTTGTCAATCTATAAATCTGTCTATCTATTTATTGCTTATCTATCTATTTGTCTATATTTCTATCTATCTTTCTATCTATTTATAAATCTGTCTACCTACCTACCTACCTATCTGTCTATAAGTCTTAATGTCTATATGTCTATCTATCTATATGTATATCTATCTATTTGGCTATCTATCTATATGTCTATATGCCTTTTTGTCAATCTGTCTATTTGTCAATCAATCAATCTATCTATCTATATGTTTGTCTATCTATCTATCTATCAATCTATCTATTTATATATTTGTCTATTTGACTCTTTGTCTATATTTCTAGCAATCTATTTATCTATCATTCAATCTGTCTATCTATCTATCCATCGTTCTGTCTATCTATCTATCCATCATTCTATCTATCTATCCATTTGTGTATTTGACTATCTTTATATCTATCTTCTGTCTATCTACTTATCTATATATCTATAAACCTATCTATCTGTCAATATGTCAATCAATCTATCTATATGTCTATATGTCTATCTTTCTATCTATCTATTAGTCTATCTATTTATCTATTTATTAGTATATATATCTGGATGTGTATTTGTTGATCTATCAATCTTCCAATCTATATATCTATATATCTTTCTTTCTGGCCATCCTTTTATCTCTAATTAATCTATCTATCTATCTATCTACAAATCTATCTATATGTCTATATATCCATCTATGGATACATCTATATTTCTATATGTCTACCTATCTATCTATCTATCTATGTATCTATATTTCTATCTTTCAATATTTCTATAATTCTATCTATCTATCTTTATATCTATATATCTATCTTTCTTCCAATCTGGCTATTTCAGTATTTATCAATCTATTTATATGTCTATCTATCTATTTGTTTATCTCTTTATCTATTTATTTATGTATCTATCTATATATCAATTTGTCTATTTGTCTATGTGTATATTTGCCTATTTGTGTAATTGTCTATTTATATATCTTTTTATTTGTCTCTCTGTCTATCAGTATATTTATCTATTTTTCTATCTTACTATCTACCTCTTTATCTATCTATCTATCTATCTATCTGTCTGTCTTTCTATCTATCTGTCTGCCTGTCTTTCTATCTATCTATCTACCTATATATCTATCTAACTATCTACCTATTTACCAATCTATCAATCTGAGTATCTGCCTAACTAACCAACTATTTATATGTCTATCTGTCTGTCTGTCTATCTATCTATCTATAAATATTTCTATATGTCTATATATCTTTCTATCTAAATATGTATATGTTTATATGTTAATATGTCTAAATATTTATTCATCTATCTATCTATTTGTTTATCTGTCTATGTACCTATTTATATATGTGTGTCTAACTATCTATCTGTCTGTCTGTCTTTCGATCTATATATCATCTTATGCCTATCTGTCAATCTATCTATCTGTGTATTTGTCTGTCTATCTATCTATCTATCTATCTGTATGTTTATCTGCATGTCCATCTATCTATGTGTCGATCTATATATAAATCTCCCTTAATCTTTATCTACCTTTTATCTATCTGTCTATTTATCTTTATATCTAACTAACTAACTAACTATTTGTCCATCTGTCTATCTATCTATTTGTTTATCTATCCATCTATCTGTCTGTATATATGTCGATATGTATATATTTCTATCTGTCTATTTGTTGATTTGTAATTTGACTATCAATCTATATATTTATTTGTCTATCTATCTATCTATCTGTCTATATATCTTTCTGTCTATATGTCTATTAGTATATCTGTTTATCTATCTATTTATCTATATGTCTATCTTTTTATCTATCTATCTATCATGTCTATCTATCTATTTGTCTATTTATCTATCTATCTATCTATTTGTTTCCTGTCTATTTATCTATCTATCATCTATTGTTCTTTCTATCTGTCTATCTATCTATATGTCTATTTGTCTATCATTATATATATATATATATATATATATATCTTTCTATCTATTTATCTATCGATCTATAAATATCGGTCTATCTAGTTATATGCCACTCTATATATCTATCTATATGTCTATAAGTATATATGTCTATATGTCTATATGTCTATGTGTCTTTCTATCTCTTTATTTGTATATCTATCTATCTTTATATCTATATATCTGTCTGTAAGACTATATGTCTATCTATCTATCTGTCAATCTTTCAATCTATCTTTATGTCAAACTATCAAGATGTTTATCTATCGATCTACCTAACTATCTATTTATCTATCTGTCTATCTATCTATCTATCTATATGTCTATTTGTCTATATGTCTATCTGTCTATATTCATAACTTCATATCTAACTAACTAACTATCTATCTCTTTATTTGTCTATCTATCTATTTGTCTATTTGTTGATCTATCTATCTATCTGTATATCAATCAATCAATCTATCTATCTATATGTCTACCTATCTATCTGTCTATTGATATACTAGTCTATCTATCGATCTATCAATTTATCTATTTGTCTACTGTTTATCAATCAATCAATCTATAAATATATATATATGTTTATCTATATATCATTATATGTATATGTGTATATGTTTAGTTGCCTAACTATCTATTTATTTATTTATCTATCTATCTATATATTATTCTATCTATCTTTTTATTAGCTATCTATCTATCTATATTTCAATCAATCTATCTATCTATATTTCTATCTATCTATCTATCTATCCATCAATCTATCTATCCATCAATCAATCTATCTATCTATTAATCATTCAATCAATAAATCATTCAATCAATTAATCAATCTATCTATCTATATATATCTCTTTATCTATTATTTTAATTATCTATATATATATATATATATATATATATATATATATTATTTATATATATTTATATACATATCTGGCTATCTATCTATCTATCTATTTATCTATATGTAAATCTTTCTATCTGTCAATTTATATATGTGTCTATTTGTCTATCTATTTTTCTATCTATCTCTCTATCTACTTATCTATCTATATGTCTATTTATCTATCTGTCTATTTGTCTATATGTCTATCTTTGTATCTATCTATATGTCTCTTTATTAACCAATCTATTTTTCATTATGTCTATCTATCTGTCTATCTCTATATCTCTCTAACTGTATATTTGTCTATTTTCCTATCTATAAATTCATTTATAAGTATATATATCTAATAATTTATATATTTATATGTCTATCTGTCTAAATCTTTATCTATATATCTATGTATTTATCTATCTATCTATCTTTTTATCTACTTATCTGTCTATTTGTCTATCTCTTTATCTATCTATCTATCTTTCTGGAAATCTATCTGTCAATCTTTCTATTTATCAATTTATCTCTCTATCTATCTATCTATATATCTATCTTTCTATCTATCTCTATATTTATCTATATATTTATTTATCCCTCCTATCTATCTTCCTATTTATCTTTAGATCTATCTATTTGTCAATCTATCTATCTACCTATCTAGCTATTTGGCTATTTGTTTATCTATCTATCTATCAATCTATTTGTCTATATGTCTATTTGTCTATATGCCTATTTGTCTATTTGTCTAATTTATATCAGTCTATTTGTATATCTGTCTAATTGTATATCTATCTATCTATCGATCTATTTATCTGTCAGTCTATTTATCTATATGTGTTTCTATTTATCTATTTATCTATCTATCTATCTATCTATTTGTCTATTTGTTTATGTGTATATTTGTTTATTTGTCTAATAGTCTATTTTATATATCTTTTTATTTGTCTATATGTCTATTAGTATATTTATCTATTTTTCTATCTTACTATCTACATCTTTATCTTTCTTTATTTTTATATATCTATCTATCTGTCTGTCTATCTACCTATATATCTATCTGACTATCCACCTATTCGCCAATCTGTTAATCTGAGTATCTACCTAACTAACTAACTATCTATATGCCTATCTGTATGTTTGTCTATCTATCTATCTATCTATAAATATTTCTATATGTCTATATATCATTATATCTAAAAATGTATATGTTTAAATGTCAATATGTCTAAATATTTATTCATCTATCTATCTATTTATTTATTTGTCTATGTGCCTATTTATATATGTGTGTCTAACTATCTATCTATCTATCTATCTGTGTGTCTGTCTTTTTGTCTGTATATCATCTTATGTTTCTCTATCAATCAATCTATCTATGTATATATCTATCTATCTATCTTACTATCTGTCTGTCTATCTATATGTCCATCTGTCTATGTGTCGATCTATATATAAATCTCCATGTATCACTATCTACCTTCTATCTATCTGTCTATATATCTTAATATCTAACTAACTAACTAACTAACTAGCTATCTGTCCATCTATTTATCTATCTATTTGTATATCTATCTATCTATATGTCTGTATATATGTCGATCTGTATATATTTATATCTGTCTATTTGTTGATGTGTAATTTGTCTATCGATCTATATATTTATTTGTCTATTTTTCTATCTATCTATCTGTCTATATATCTTTCTGTCTATATGTCTTTCAGTTTATCTATTTATATGTCTATTTATCTATCTATCTATTGTTTATCTGTCTATTTATCTATCAATCATCTGTTGTTCTTTCTATTTGTCTATCTGTCTATCATTTTATATGTATATCTATCTCTCTATGTATCTTTCTATCTATTTATGTATCTATCTATATATATATATCTATCTAGTTATATACCTCTCTATCAATCTGTTTATATGGCTATAAGTATATATGTCTATATGTCTATATTTCTATGTCTTTCTATCACTCTATTTGTATATCTATCTATCTATATATCTCTCTGTCTGTCTATAAGACTATATGTCTATCTATCTATCTGTCAATCTATCAATTTATCTATCTATCAAACTATCAATATGTCTATCTATCTATCTATCTATCTATTTGTCTATATATATCTCTATCAATCTATCTATATGTCTATTTGTCTATATGTCGATCTATCTATATTTATAACTTCATATCTGCCTATCTATCTATCTTTATATTTGTCTATCTATTTATCTATTTTTTGATCTATCTAACTTTATATCAATCCATCCATCTATCTATCTATCTATATGTCTATTTGTTGATCTATCTATCTATATATCAATCCATCCATCTATCTATCTATATGTCTACCTGTCTATAAGTTTATTAATATATCTGTCTATATATCTATCTATCAATTTATATATTTGTCCATCAATATATATCTATCTATCAATCTATCTATCTATAAATCTATCTATCAATCAAAATATGTATATGTATATATGTCTATTAGACTATCTATTTATCTATCTATATTTCTATCTATCTATTATTCTATCTATCTTTCTTTTATTTATCTATCTATCTATCTATATTTCAATCAATTAATCTTTCTATCTATATTTCTATCTATCTATATATCTATCCATCAATCAATAAATCAATCAATCATTCAATCAATAAATCAATCAATCATTCAATCAATAAACCAATCAATCAATCTATCTATATATATATATATATCTGTCAATCTATTTATTTAATTATTTATCTATCTATATATCTCTTTATATATATATATATATATACTTATCTGGCTATATGACTATCTATCTATATATCTATTTATCTATATGTAAATATTTCTATCTGTTAATATATATATCTGTCTATTTGTCTTCTATCTATCTATCAATCTCTCTACCTATCTATCTATCTATCTATATGTCTATCTATCTATCTGTCTATTTGTCTATATGTTTATCTGTGTATCTATCTATCAGTCTCTCTATCTACCAATCTATTTTTCTTTTGTCTATCTATCTATCTGTCCATCTCTATATCTCTCTTACTGTATATTTGTCTATTTTTCTATCTATAAATTCATCTATATGTCTATATATCTTATTTTTTATATATTTATATGTCTATCTATCTAAATATCTATCTATATATCTATGTATTTATCTATCTGTCTATCTTTCTATCTACTTATATGTCTACTTGTCTGTCTATTTATCTCTTTATCTATCTATCTGTCTTTCTGGAAATTTATCTCTCAGTCTTTCTATTTATCAATTTAACTCTTTCTCTATCTATCTATATATATATCTTTCTATCTATCTATCTATCTATCTTTATATTTATCTATATATTTATTTATTTCTCCTATCTATCTTTCTATTTATCTATATATCTATCTATTTGTCTATCTATCTATCTACCTATCTAGCTATTTGGCTATTTGTTTATCTATCTATCTATCTATCTGATAATTCATCGGTCTCTCTATAAATCTGTCTATCAATCTATATATGTATCTGTATATCTATCCATTTTTCTATCTCTATATCTGTTTATCTATATATCTATTTATCTATGTATATGTCTATTTGGCTATCTATGTATGTGTTTATCTATCTATCTGTCTATCTTTATATCTATATATTTATTTATCAATACATCTGTATCTCATTCTCTCTATCTGTCTATTTGTCTATCAATCAATCAATCAATCAGTCTGTCTATCTATCTATCATTATATCTATTTATCTATCTATCTATCTGTATACCTGGCTATTTGGTTATCTGCTTTTCAAGATATATGTATATCTATCTATCAATCTGTCAATCTATCAATTGTTCAATCTATCTACCTATCTATTTATCTATTTGTCTATCTATCTATATGTCTGTCTATTTGTCTATTTATTTAATTGACTATCTTTCTATATGTATATCTCTCCATCTATCTATACGGTAATCTGTCAATATGTCAATCTATCAGTATATCAATCATTAAATATACCTATCTATCTATATATCTATATATCTATTTATCTATCTATCTATCTATTTATTGATCTATCTGTTAAATATATGTCTATATGTCAATCTGTCTATCTATATATCTATCTATATATCTATCTATATATCTATCTATATATCTTTCTGTCTGTTTCTCTATCTATCTGTCTGTCTGTATATCTGTCTATCTACCTATTTGCCTATCTATATATCTGCCTATGTATCTATCAATGTGTCTACTTATCTATCTATATCTATTTGTCTATCTGTTTATTTGTCTACCTGTATATCTATCTATCTATCTACCTGTCTACTTATCTAGTCTTTTGTAAACTGTCAAACTATCAATCTTTAATCTATCATTCTATAAATCTGTATGTCTCTATCTATATATCTGCCTATCTGTAATCTACCTATATGTATTTCTGCCTATATGCCAATTTGCCTATCTATTTATTTATTATCTATCTTTGTGCATATCAAACTATCTGTCTAACTGTCATGATTTAGATATCAGTCTAACTACCTAT
>JAREIK010010580.1:0-21974 GCA_029783825.1 Sapria himalayana | reverse complement strand
TGTTATTAAATGAAGAAATATATTTTTTCTCGAAGTATTGTATGTGTGGTTGCGCAATCAGCAAGACATACATCACCTTCATTCATCTTGAAATTCAAGAACACTTATATTTAGAGAAAAATACAAAATTACATTTAAACACACCAAAATAAATTACATCAAAATAAGATACACCCCAAAATAAAATACATATACTTATTTAACATTGTCATTTACATCATCTATTAAATAATCGAAATTCTCACTTGGACCTATAAGGAAATCATTATCAAAATATGATAGGTCCATTCCATTACTGTCTGTGAAATTCATTTCTATTTTCTTTCCATTTTCCTTTAATGATGCTTGATATAGATCTACTAGATGCTTGGCCGTACGACAGGTACGAGACCAGTGTCCTTCCATACCACATCTATAACATGTGTCTTGAGGAGCCTTGGATTTTTTCTTTGCACTTTCTCCATTTTCTTGTCTAAGCTCATTATTATTCCACTTCTGGTGGTGAAACGGAGCTTTTCTTTTCTGATAAGAAGAAGAATTGTTATATTGTCGGGAATTCCGCCCTCGACTTCGACCACGACCACGACCACGTCCTCGTCCACGCCCATAATTTTGGGATGATATTGCATTCACTTCTGGGAATGCTTCAGATCCAGTGGGACGGGACTGATGATTTTTCATTAGTAGCTCATTATTTTGTTCAGCTACTAGAAGACATGATATTAATTGAGAATATTCTGTAAATCTACGCTCTCGATATTGCTGCTGCAGGAGCACATTCGAGGCGTGAAACGTTGTAAACGTTTTTTCAAGCATGTCTTCTTCTGTGATATTTTCTCCGCAAAGCTTCAACTGAGAGCTTATTTTAAATAAAGCAGAGTTATATTCGCTAACTGTTTTAAAGTCTTGCAACCTCAGGTGCATCCAGTCATAGCGAGCTTTCGGTAAAATCACAGTCTTTTGGTGGTCAAATCTCTTCTTCAATTCAGTCCATAAAATAAGAGGATCTTTTACAGTTAAATACTCAATTTTAAGATCCTCATGGAGATGGTGTCTAAGGAAAATTAGTGCTTTTGCACGGTCCTGCAGGGACCTTTGATTTCCTTCTTTAATGGTTTCTCCAAGATTTCCAGCCTCTAAATTTATCTCAGCATCTAGGACCCAAGATAGATAGTTTTTACCAGAAATGTCAAGTGCAATAAAACTGAGAGATGAAATTTTTGACATTTTTGGTAAACACTATATGATAAATTGAAAATGATTTTTGCACAAAATAAAATAACGTTACCTTTTCTAGAGCAGAGTCGTGCTGATAACGTGTTGTGAAATTATTATAAAGTGCAAAGTTAAAGAGAAGTATACTATTCCCTTTTTGTACACAACAAGAAAAAAAGAGGAAAAGAAAGGGAACTTAGAAATGAGCAAGAAAGAGAGATAAATTGAGGGAGAGAGCTTTCTTTCTTCCTTTCTTCCTTTCTTGAAAAGGGATGCCATTGTACAAAGAGGGGAGAGCCTTTTATAGACTTACCTAATTCCCTTATACATGAACCAAATAAATGAGGTTCATAAAGGGAATTCATGAAAGCCTTCATGAATTGGCTTTATTCATTTGGTCATTCATTCCTATTCAATAGGTTATTAGGTTCATGTATGTGGTCATTCACCACATGAATAAATCCTTTATTTACAACAATATATTACTTTAGCTCATTTTATTTATTTTTAACTTTTCGTTCAATAATCGGTCTCAAAAAAAAAACTTCAGTTCAATAATCTAAAAATATCTAAAGTTTTAACTATTTTATATTTTTATATTTTATTAAAAGGTAATAAAAATTATATATCATATTTTCATTATATTATATTATTGATGATGCCTTTTTTCAACAGGAACTGGGCTGGAGTGCGTAGGGGTCGCTGGGCTGGACCCAGATTGTTGGTAGGCTGGGATGCAGGCCTTCTGAATTATCGGGGGTCGCTGTTGAACTGCAAGCTTCGGACGCAGCACTCCTCTGCAAGAACAAGAAGCAAAAAGGGGGGTCGGCGAGGGCTGCGCCCGTGGCCGCTCCGATGCCTAAGTCAGTTTCTTTCTGAGAGAAAAGAGAAGCTGCTTAGAAGGCGAACGAGTTATCGTGTTAGAATTGGCGTACCTTTCACCGATGGGTGGTCTTGTATTTATAGTAGATGTTCAACCAGTTGGATGGTGGTTAGGAGTCCTTCCCATTGGACGGGATATTTCTTATTTTAGTCCATATCGGATTTGGTACAGGATATAGAAGGAGCTGTTTGTTTGAGATAATCCTCCTTCCTTATTGGGGGAGATCCAACTGGCGATGATCTGTTATTATTTTCCCTTCCTTATTGATAAGGTTTGGTTGGATCGGCAGGATAATATATTGCTAGGGGTTATTCTATTTTCTGTATGAGCGATACACAATCTGATTTGTAGGATATGGGGCTTCCAATTCATTCAGGATTGTCCTTTGGACCTGGCCCCTTGGGCCTTCGATTTGGGCCGGTACTGAGGAGCCTGGGTATTGCGTTGGGTGTATCACTTCTTTGGGCTTGGTCAGTGGGCCTGCAAGCCTATTTTTTAAACCCTATCAGTTGCCCCCCAGCCCTTGTGTACGCTGGCGTGGGCAAGGGCTGTAATTCTTCTCGTATCGGTTGCAGTTTCTACGTGTCTGTTCGGGGTTGGGCCAGTTAAAGCCTTGTCGCCGTCATAAGTCTTGTGATAATGATGACCCTTAGGTTTTCGCGCTTATTTCTCCCATTTCCTCCAGTTTCCTTCTGTTTCTTTCGTGGATATCTTTCGTCTTGTCTGCTTCTGCTTCCGGGACCCTTTCTTTCTCAGCCTCCTGTTCACGCCTTTTTTGCGCAGCCTTTCTTCATTGTATTTCTGGGTCTATTGTGTCCGTATCGTTTTGATTGGTACGACGAAACACTAGGGTTTAACCGATTGGCTTTTATTTCTTGTCGCTTGTCTCCGTCATGGGTCCGGGTCGCTCTTCTTCTTTGCGGATTGGTGATGACTCCTCAGTTGTTGTCGGCACTGTACAGGCTGGAGATGCCTCCGGCCGTTCGGCTATATCCGAACCCCGGAACGCTGCTGAAGCGCCTCCTCTTCCCGTTGATAAGGGTAAAGAGAAAATAAACCTAATCACATATCCTGGGGGGTCGGAGTACCTTAAATCTGCCGTTCAACATGCTGTGAATGTGGGACCTAGTAAGGTCGACCCTTCGTATGGGAGTACCTTTGCTGATCGTTATCGACCTCCCCCTTGTATCCGAGTATGGGTCCCCGATGTCTTAACCTTTTACGCAGCCTTCGTGCCTGGGATGGTTTGTTTTTTTGAGGTCGCCTTTGACAATGGCCTTCGTTTTCCTCTGCACCCTTTCATGAAAAGGGTCTTGCAACATTTCAACATTTGCCCCTCCCAACTCGCTCCCAACGGTTGGGGCATTTTGGTGGGGTTATTGGCTTCCTTTAGGGATAAAGGGCTCGGCATCCCTAGCTTGGCCTTGTTTCTTCATCTTTTTCGCCCAAATGAGACCACCGAGGGCTTTCTTTATTTTTCCAGACGTTCCGGGGCTCCTGCAGTGATCTCTGATCTTCCATCTTCGCATAGGTCATGGAAGGGACGCTATTTCTTCGTTAGCGGTTTCAATTGGGAATACAATCCTTCTGACAAGGATGACACCCTGGGTGTTCCCACGGCCTGGGGCGCTCCGGATAACATTCGTGAGTATTTGTGCTGTTTTTGGTATGACTTGTCTGAAGGTGGTTGGATGTTTCTGATTTTGTACTATCTGTTTGTTTCCTAGAGGCTCGTCTTGAACTTAGCGCTGAAGATAACGTCATAGCCCTAGCGTTGGCGGGATATCCTGCTCGTCCTTACGCAGAATTGATAAGGTCGGACATTCCTGGTCCATCCAATCTGAGGTTTGCACGTTCCTCTGCTTCGAGGTCTTTGCCTGCTGCTACCCTGGGGTCCTCTCCCGTTGGGCTTACTGCTGGCGCTCCTACCCGAGGAGAGATTTTGGTTCATTTGGGGGCGGCGTCTCGGAAGCCCCGGAGTGCTAAAAGGAAGAAACCGAGCTGCACTGAGGAGGACCGGCCGGTTTCGACCAAAGTTCAGAAATTGGGGGCGTCTCCGACTGCCCGAGAGCCGGAGCGGGGGTCGTCTCCTTTAGGCGAGGCTCCCGTGATTTTGAGCCCCCCAATTTCTCCTAAGCCTGACGGGAGGGCTAAAAACCCTTTGAGTGCGACCGCCGAGCAGTCGTTGGTGGCTATGCCCATAACCGTCTGGAATCCGTCTTTGGAAAAAATCAAATCACCTCCCCGAAAGGCGACAGAACTGAAGAGAAAGAAACCGAAAGCAAGAGTCGGCGAAAACCAGGATTCTTTGCTCACTAACGCCGAACTCGCGGCAGGTGCGGTCTCCTCCATCCTCAAGGACTCTGACCTTGGGAGGTCGAAGGCGATGCTTGTTGATGAGGCTTTGGCTTTATCCCTTCAGGGGGTTGCCTCGGTAAGTCTACAATCGTGCTTGCTTCCCTGCTGCCCCCGTGTTGAGCGTTAACTTCATGTTTGATATGCAGGTAGCCACTCATCTGAAAGGCCTGGCCGAGAAGGCCAAACTAAATGAGAAGCACGTAAGAATTGCCCGAATTTATAAAGCGAAGGTGGCCTCTCTCGCTTCCGAACGGACCGAGCTGCAGGAGCGAGCTCGGCATATGACTGAAGAAGTGGAGCGACTTAAGTCCGATTTAAAACATACTTCGTCGGCTCGCGCTCGGGCAGAAAGTAGGGAAGACGAGGTCCGAAGTAGCCTGACGGCGACTGAAGGCGTGCTTCGGGAGGTTCGAGAAGTGCTCCAGGCTTCACAAAGTGATTTGAGTGAGGCCCGGGAGGGGCTGAAGTCTGCCGAGAGTGAGCTTCTGGTGGTTAGGGAGGAGCTCATTACCTCCCGGGGCGAGCTGCGGGATCTTCAAGCGGAATTACGTGCAGTTAACGGTGATCTGAATGATAAGAAAGCGCAACTCGAAGCGGCTCGTCGCGAAGCTTCCGAGTGCAAGGCGTTGCTAGAGATTGCTCGTCGGGAATCTTCTGAAGCCGCAAATTTGGCAGAACGGCTGAACGAGGAATGTCGCGGATTGCGCGCAGATCTTCATCAGCGAGTTAGTTTAGCTGCTCAGAGGGATGAGGTCATTAGGCAGCTGAGGGACCAGGCCAGTGCTCAGTGGGCTTCTGGGTGGCTCGCCTTTCAACGGAAAGCTGTCGACGCATACTCAGATCTGGACTTTAATTTTGACCTCCCCAGCGACGAAGAGGCAGAGGAATCTTTTTCTACGAATTATTCTCAAGAGCCTGGTACTCCCGCCGTGGCCAATTCCCCCTCTTCGTCGTCCGTTCCTCCTGCCGACGTCTGATCTCCTATGCTTATGTTTGCCTGGTGCTGGCTTTATTTGTTCATCTATATGTATGTTCTCCTTTGGTCGGGCCTGGGGCCCGAGACATGTGTAGTCTTTCCGAAACATATTTACATATAAATATACTCTTCTTTTTTTTTTTATATATATATATCATCCGCGTTCTCATTGTAGCGTCGTCGCTTTTCTCCATGATTTGTATGGCCCGGATTGAGGATCAGAGTGAGATGAATAAGCTCGTCAAACTTAGTCGCGGTGGCCTCGTAAGAGCTGGCCTGACTTGATTTAGTTAATCTGTTGGAAGGGATTCGTCAATGTCGACGGTTGGGCTGAGTTCGTCCATGCGAGCTGAGGGAAAGAGCTTGCCGATGTGAATTGTCGGCAAGAGCTCGTCCATGTTGAGTGATGGGGAGAGCTCGTCAGAACGAATTGTAAGGTGGAGCTCGTCCATGCTGAGTGATGGGAAGAGCTCGTCAAAATGAATTGTAAGTGGAGCTTGTCCATGCTGAGTGATGGGAAGAGCTCGTCAGAATGAATTGTAAAGTGGAGCTCGTCCATGCTGAGTGATAGGAAGAGCTCGTCAGGGCGAATTGTAAAGTAGAGCTCGTCCATGCTGAGTGAGGGATGAGCTCGTCAGAGCGGACTGTAAAGTAGAGCTCGTCCATGCTGAGTGATGGGAAGAGCTCGTCAGAATGAATGGTAAAGTAGAGCTCGTCCATGTTGAGTGATGGGATGAGCTCGTCAGGGCGGATTGTAAAGTAGAGCTCGTCCATGCTGAGTGATGGGATGAGCTCGTCAGAGCGGATTGTAAAGTAGAGCTCTTCCATGTTGAGTGATGGGATGAGCTCGTCAGAGCGGATTGTAAAGTAGAGCTCGTCCATGTTGAGTGATGGGATGAGCTCGTCAGGGCGAATTGTAAAGTAGAGCTCGTCCATGCTGAGTGATGGGATGAGCTCGTCAGAGCGGATTGTAAAGTAGAGCTCGTCCATGATGAGTGATGGGATGAGCTCGTCATAAATAGTAAAGTAGAGCTCGTCCATGCTGAGTGATGGGATGAGCTCGTCAGAGCGGATTGTAAAGTAGAGCTCGTCCATGTTGAATGATGGGATGAGCTCGTCAGGGCGAATTGTAAAGTAGAGCTCGTCCATGCTGAGTGATGGGATGAGCTCGTCAGAATGCATAGTAAAGTAGAGCTCGTCCATGCTGAGTGATGGGATGAGCTCGTCATAATGAATAGTAAAGTAGAGCTCGTCCATGCTGAGTGATGGGATGAGCTCATCAGAGCGGATTGTAAAGTAGAGCTCGTCCATGTTGAATGATGGGATGAGCTCGTCAGGGCGAATTGTAAAGTAGAGCTCGTCCATGCTGAGTGATGGGATGAGCTCGTCAGAATGCATAGTAAAGTAGAGCTAGTCCATGCTGAGTGATGGGATGAGCTCGTCAGAGAGATGTAAAGTAGAGCTCGTCCTCTGCCTAGAGTGATGAGGGATGAGCTCGTCAGGGCGAATTGTAAAGTAGAGCTCGTCCATGCTGAGTGATGGGATGAGCTCGTCAGGAATGAATCGTAAAGTAGAGCTCGTCCATGCTGAGTGATGGGATGAGCTCGTCAGAGCTGAATTGTAAAGTAGAGCTCGTCCATGCTTGAGGATGGGATGAGCTCGTCAGGGCGAATTGTAAAGTAGAGCTCGTCCATGCTGAGTGATGGGATGAGCTCGTCAGAATGAGTAGTAAAGTAGAGCTCGTCCAGTTAGAGTGATGGGATGAGCTCGTCAGAATGAATAGTAAAGTAGAGCTCGTCCATGCTGAGTGATGGGATGAGCTCGTCAGAAGAATAGTAAAGTAGAGCTGTCCATGTGAATGATGGGATGAGCTTGTCAGGGCGAATTGTAAAGTAGAGCTCGTCCATGCTGAGTGATGGGATGAGCTCGTCAGAATGAATAGTAAGTAGAGCTCGTCCATGCTGAGTGATGGGATGAGCTCGTCAGAGCGGATTGTAAAGTAGAGCTCGTCCATGTTGAATGATGGGATGAGCTCGTCAGGGCGAATTGTAAAGTAGAGCTCGTCCATGTTGAGTGATGGGATGAGCTCGTCAAAGCGGATTGTAAAGTAGAGCTCGTCCATGTTGAGTGATGGGATGAGCTCATCAGGGCGAATTGTAAAGTAGAGCTCGTCCATGCTGAGTGATGGGATGAGCTCGTCAGAGCGGATTGTAAAGTAGAGCTCGTCCATGTTGAATGATGGGATGAGCTCGTCAGGGCGAATTGTAAAGTAGAGCTCGTCCATGCTGAGTGATGGGATGAGCTCATCAGAATGAATAGTAAAGTAGAGCTCGTCCATGTTGAATGATGGGATGAGCTCGTCAAATGAGCAGCGTGGCTTCGGGCGCTGGGCCTTGGTGGCAATTACCCGAGCGGTCTGACCTGAGCAGCGTGCCTGTGCGGAGTAGTGAGCTCGTCAATTGAGCAGCGTGGCTCCGGGCGCTGTGGCCCTTGGTGGCCAAGTTAGCCCTGAGCTGGTCTGACTCCTGAGGCAGGCAGTGGCCTGTGCGGAGTAGGTGCGCTCGTCAAATTGAGCAGCGTGGGCTCCGAACGCTTGTGGCCTTGGTGGCAATGTAGCCTGAGCTGGTCTGACTCTTGAGGCAGCGTGGCCTGTGCGGAGTAGGTGAGCTTCGTCAAATTGAGCAGCGTGGCTCAGGGCGCTGTGGCCTTGGTGGCAATGTAGCCTGAGCTGGTCTGACTCCTGAGGCAGCGTGGCCTGTGCGGAGTAGGTGAGCTCGTCAAATTGAGCAGCGTGGCTCCGGGCGCTGTGGCCTTGGTAGTTGAAGAGTTTGATACGCTGAAACGCTTCGTGTTGCTGGTTAATTTTCGATTCTTGGAAAGAGGCGAGCGTCTTTAATGTTGATTTATGGAG
This sequence comes from Sapria himalayana, assembly GCA_029783825.1. Classification (NCBI taxonomy): domain Eukaryota; kingdom Viridiplantae; phylum Streptophyta; class Magnoliopsida; order Malpighiales; family Rafflesiaceae; genus Sapria; species Sapria himalayana. The sequence continues at coordinate 13,631 of JAREIK010010580.1, read as the reverse complement.
AATTTGGAACGATTGCACGACCTTTCGAATACTCTGATCTTCTTATAAATAGCAGTTTTATTACTGTGAGGCTTGTTCTTTGTATATTTTGCTTTCTCTGATGCACAACTGAAATCTGCGTGAGATGAAGAGTCGAAGTTTGATCATCTTCGCTGGAGATTCTTCTGAAGATCTGGAGTCAGCGCTGTTGTTCTTCTGCATGTGGGAGTTGTGTTTTTCCCTAGTCTCCCCTTTATGGGAGTCATGTTATTCCCTAGCTTCGTGCTAGGGAATGCATCCGGAGAGGGTGGCGCATCTTTTGCACTGCTCTCTCTGTTTTTTATTCTTCTTCTTCCTCCTCTACTCCTCTCTTTTCTCCCTATCATCTCTTTTCTTTTCTCCCTATCACCCCCTTTTCTTCTTCTCCAGCTTTTCATTCTGTCTTTCTCCTTTGTCTCTCTTTTCCTTCCGTCCGAACTCTTTTGTACCCTTTTTCCTTTTCTCCCTATCACCCTCCTTTTCTTCTTCTCCTCTTTTCCACCTTTCTGGTCTTTTTCTATTTATCTCCATCTCGTTTTTTTTTTTTTTTTTTTTTTTTTTTTGAGGGGACTGCTTGTACTGGGTACTTCTCAAGATGTAATCAAGGATACCGCTGATTGTAACTGAATGTAATTCAATTGAAATGAAGAGAAACTTTTCCTTTTATGTCTATATATCTTTTTTCGGTGCCTTTTTTTTTTTTTGTATCTTACATATATATCAATTGTTTGAGATGTCTAACCAGATAATCAATGAACGCTCCACTCGACACATAAGATCCGATAAGGCATTATTGAACTTTACAAACTAATGCTTACTGGTAAAAACGCTTAAGGTGTTCCGCGTTCCATGTATGCCGCAAGGTTTTTCCCTCTTCTGTTTTGAGTTCATAATTGCCTGGTCTGACGACTCGGGATATGATGTAAGGACCTTCCCAGTTGGGGCCTAGCTTTCCATGCGCTGGGTTCTTCCTTGCTGGCAGGAGCTTCTTTAAGACTAAGTCGCCCGGCATGTAGCTCCTGGGGTTGACTTTTTGATTATAGTACCTCGCTGTTTTCCTTTGATATTCCTCCGTACGCTTTTGAACCTGCTCGCGCCTTTCGTCTAAGAGTTCTAAGTTTAGGCGTAGGGCCTCGTCATTATGCTCCTCTGATGCTAACTCGATCCTGGGAGACCTGATTCCGACCTCCACGGGGGCTACTGCCTCAGTGCCAAAGGCTAGGGCGAACGGGGTTTCCCGAGTTGCTGACTTCTGTGTTGTCCTGTAGGCCCATAGTACCTCGGGGAGGTATTCTACCCAGCTCCCTTTAAGATCTTCTAATTTGGTCTTCAAGGCGGCTTTGAGGGTTCTAATAGTGACTTCAGCCTGTCCATTGGACTGCGGGTGCGCTGGGGATGAGTAATAATTTTTAATTCCGAGCTCCGCGCAGAAATCTCTGAATTTGGCGTTGTCGAATTGCTTTCCGTTGTCTGATACCAAGGCTCTTGGAATACCAAACCTGCATATGATGGCTCGCCACACAAAGTTGCGTATCTTCTGTTCTGTAATCGTGGCTAAGGGCTCGGCCTCGGCCCACTTGGTGAAATAATCTACTGCGACAATTATGAATTTGCATTGACCCTTGCCAATGGGCAGAGGTCCCAATATGTCCAAACCCCACTGTTGGAAGGGCCAGGGGCTTGTGACCGACGTTAAGGGTTCTGACGGGAGGCGCGATATCTTGGCGTGCTCCTGACAGATTCTGCATCTCTTGACTAGGTCAGTCGCGTCCTTGAGTATCGTAGGCCAGTAGTACCCCTGCCTCAAGATTTTTCCTGCTAATGTTCGAGCTCCGATATGATTCCCGCATATGCCTTCGTGTACTTCTCTTAGCACATACTCAATGTCTTCTCCTGCGATGCATTTTAGGAAAGGTGTGAAGAATCCTCGCTTGTAAAGGCTTCCCTTGTGGTTGGTAAACCTGGAAGACCTCACTCTTATCTTAGCCGCTTCTTTCGGGTCGTCTGGTAGGGTTCCGTCATTGATATAATCCCATATGGGGTCCATCCAACTCGGCTCAGATTCTACTGGGGCAACCGTCATGCTATAAGGATCGACAGAGGGTTCCGCCAAGTGTTCAACGGGCGTCGACCTGCCGAGGTCTTCTTGTGAGGCTGTGGCTAACTTCGCCAAGGCGTCTGCTCGGGAATTCTCTGTTCTGGGGACATGTTTGACCCGAACCAACACAAATTTCTTTAATAGATTACGGACCTTTTGGAGGTACAGAATCATCATTTCACCTTTGGCTTCGTAGGTCTCTTCTATTTGTCTAACCACCAGCTGGGAGTCACTGTATACCTCTAACTGGTCGACCTCTAATGAATGGGCGAGGTTGAGGCCTGCTATCACGGCCTCATACTCGGCCTCGTTGTTTGAAGCATGGAACCCAAATCTGAGTGCATATTCAATGTCTATCCCTTCTGGTGAGGTTAGAATTAGACCCGCCCCGCTTCCTTGCGCATTTGAGGCTCCATCTACAGAGAGCTTCCAGATTGGGAGGTCGTTCTTTTCGTGAGTGGTCTGAGCAAGTTCTGTCGGAGTGAATTCCATGACGAAGTCGGCTAGGACCTGTGCTTTTATGGCTGTTTTTGGCTTGTATCTGATGTCGAACTCGCTTAGCTCTATGGCCCACTTCATCAGCCTCCCGGAGGCTTCTGGTTTGTGCAATACTTGCTTCATCGGATATTCTGTCGGGACTTCTATGGTGTGAGCCTGGAAATAGGGACGGAGCTTTCGAGCTGTGGTTACCAGCGCTAGTATTAGTTTTTCCATTCTCGGGTACCTCTCCTCCGCTCCTCTCAGAGCTCGACTGCAATAGTAGACTGGGTGCTGTACTCGTTCTTTGTCTCTGACGAGTACTGCGCTGGTCGAGAAGTCGGATACGGCCAAGTACAGAGTGAGGAGTTCTCCCTCGACAGGACTTACTAAAATGGGTGGAGAACTCAGATACGTTTTTAATGTAGTAAATGCTTCTTCGCACTTCGCATCCCATTGGAAGGCCTTCTTCAGAACTTTGAAGAAGGGCTGGCACTTGTCACTCGCCCTGGATACAAATCGGCTTAGGGCCGCAATCCTTCCTGTCAGTCGTTGGACTTCCTTTATTCCTGATGGCGACGGCATGTCGAGCACAGCCTTTATTTTATCTGGGTTTGCCTCAATTCCCCTGTGGTTGACTATGAAGCCCAGAAATTTTCCGGCTGACACGCCGAAGGCGCATTTGGCTGGGTTCAGCTTCATGTTGTAATTCCTTAGGATCTGGAACGCCTCTGAGAGGTGAGGGATGTGGAGATTGGCTGTAGTAGATTTTACCAGCATGTCGTCTACGTATACCTCCATAGTTGCGCCTATCTGCTTTTGGAACATTCGGTTTACTAGCCTCTGGTAGGTCGCTCCTGCGTTCTTGAGCCCGAACGGCATCACTCGATAGCAGTAAGTTCCCTGAGCTGTGACGAAAGAGGTCTTTTCCTGGTCATCCGGGTCCATGCTAATCTGATTGTAGCCGGAAAATGCGTCCATAAAACTGAGAAGTTCGTGGCCCGCAGTGGCGTCCACGATGAGGTCGATCCTTGGCAAAGGAAAGCTGTCCTTCGGGCATGCCTTGTTTATGTCAGTGAAGTCGATACAGAGTCGCCACTTGCCATTTGCTTTCTTAACGAGGACAACGTTAGCCAACCACTCGGGATATTCTACCTCCCTGATCGCTCCTGCTTGGAGAAGCTTGCCGATTTCCTCGTTGATGGCTTTCTGCCTCTCTGGCGCGAAGCTCCTGCGTTTTTGTTTGACTGGTTTGAAGGATGGGTTGGTGTTCAATCTGTGAGTGATTATCGTAGGATCGATTCCTCCCATGTCCGCCTGTTTCCACGCGAAAATGTCTCTATTCTGTCTTAAAAATTGAGTGAGGAGGTTTTTGAGGTCTCCCGTTAGTCTAGAGCCGATATAGGCGAGATGTTCCGGGTCGTCATCCAGCGATACCGGTTCTAGTTCCTCCGAGGGCTCGGGTCGGGTGAGTATCTCGTCGCGCATGTCAAGCTCGTCTACATTCACGTTGTCAACTGCCCTTTGTTTCATGGAGGCGGTGTAGCATTCCCTGGCCACTCGCTGATCTCCTCGGACCATTCCTACACCATGTATGGTTGGAAATTTGATTATCATGTGATACGCGGAGGGGATGGCTTTCATTGCGTTGAGGGAGGGTCTGCCCAGCAACATGTTATAAGCCGACGGGGCGTCTACAATTAGGAACCTCGCTGTCGTCGTCGCCTGGCAAGGGGGCTCTCCTAGGGTTAGCACCAGTTGAATCGAGCCCAATGGTAATACCTTCTCTCCTGAAAACCCCCGCAGATGTGTGTTGACGGGATCTAGCTTTTCTCTCCCAATGCCCATTTTGTCGAAGGCTGAGGCGAAGATGATGTCAGCTGAACTCCCGTTATCAATTAAAACCCGATGGACTGTTGTGTTGGCCACGATCGCGCGAACCACCAATGGGTCGTCATGGGGATACTGGCATCCCTCCAGGTCTGAGTCAGAGAATGTGATGGTAGTGTCGAGTCGCGGCTGTTTAGTTACTGCTTGTATTTCTCCCGTCTCTACCGATCTGATGCTACGCAGGTGGGCCTTCCGAGCCGAACTAGATTCTCCTCCTCCTGCAAATCCTCCCGAGATCACGTGGATTTCTCCAAGGGGTTGCTGATGCTGAGTTGTCGTTTGCCGAGGTGGCTGTTGTTGAGTCGGGGCCTGGTTCTGATTCTGGACCTGACTTTGGGCCTGATTCTGGGCTTGATTCCCCGGAGATATGAAACGTCGGAGGTATCCGCGTTGTATTAAGTATTCTATCTCTCTCTTCAGTTGTATACAATTGTCCGTGCGATGCCCGTAATCCCTATGGAACTCGCAATATTTGGAGTTGTCCCTTGTGGCGGGATCTGATTTCATCCGAGTTGGCCATCTCAGGAACTGCTCGTTTCGCACCTCATGCAGGACCTGTGACACTGAGGCTGTTAGGGGTGTGAAGCGCTGAGGTTAGTAGCGTCGTCGTCTCTCAGATTGTGGTGGGCCCAGACGGTCTTGAGATTTCCCCTCCTTTTGGGGGATCGTTCTCGATCTTTTCTTGGGGATTTGTCCTGGTCAGTCTTGCCTTTTAGGACTTCGTCCGTCGCCGTTTGTCTGTTGCACTTTTTTCTTTACGGGTGGAAGAACTCTCTTTCTTTGATATTAGGGCCTCCTCGCCGTTTATGTATTTCTCTGCTTTGGCGAGTACTTCGGCCATGCTTGCTTGCGGGTTCTTCGAGATGGAAAACATCAAGTCTTTCGATTGTACTCCTAACCCTGCAATGAATGCTGTGATGGACGAACTTCTCATCGGGTATGTCTATTTTCAGGGACTCAGCGTTGAACCTTTGCACGTATGATTTTAAACTTTCCTGGGAGCCCTGTTTGACGCTCAACAGATGGTAACTCGGCTTTCTATACGTTCTGGCTCCGATGAAGTGGGAGACGAACGCAATGGATAGTTCCCTGAATGACGAGATGGATGAAGGGGGAATTCTATTGAACCAGGCCAAGGCTGGCCCTTTTAGCGTAGTGGCGAATGCCCTGCATCGCACAGGGTCCTGATACCCATGTAGCTCCATCTGATTTTTGTAGGTATTAAGGTGATCGACGGGATCCTTGACTCCATCGAACGTTTCTATTTGCGGCATTCTGAACTTCGGCGGAAGGGGGAAGTGTAGCACCTCGGCTGTGAAGGGAGATTCAGTTTGTTGTACCAAGGTATCCATAGTGTCCGGGACGCGTCCCTTAACTGCCTCCTTCACACGGCCGAGCTCCTGTTGAAGACTCCTGAACCTCTGCTCCCATGTCTGCTCTCCTGCTCCTGGCTGAGGGTGATGTAGTATTTCAGTTCGCGACGTGCCCCCCGAGTATTGCTTCGTTTTCCTCCTCTGTTGGAGCCAATTGGGGTCCGTGCCTCCTGGACCGACTGGACTCTACTTCGACTTCGACTCCTCGGGGAATGTCGTGACTGAGTTGCTCCTCGTGAGGAGGAATATTATGGCCTTCCTGGACCTGTCGTACCTCCCGTGGATGTTGTAACTGTCTGGTAAGTTGTTCCAATTCTTCTACTAGGCGCTGATTGACGAGGCGAAGTGCTTCCACTTCGTTTGTGTTGGCTTGCACCGCTTCCACTGTCCCAGGGGGTCTGCTGCCTATATCGCCTGGTGGATCCTGCATCCTTGGCGGATTAATGTTACTCCTGCTTGTGTTCCTTGTTGATACCATCAGTAACTGAGAGATCAGTTATATTTATAAAGGAACTGTCGTTCCCACAGACGGCGCCAACTGATGATGCCTTTTTTCAACAGGAACTGGGCTGGAGTGCGTAGGGGTCGCTGGGCTGGACCCAGATTGTTGGTAGGCTAGGGATGCAGGCCTTCTGAATTATCGGGGGTCGCTGTTGAACTGCAAGCTTCGGACGCAGCACTCCTCTGCAAGAACAAGAAGCAAAAAGGGGGGTCGGCGAGGGCTGCGCCCGTGGCCGCTCCGATGCCTAAGTCAGTTTCTTTCTGAGAGAAAAGAGAAGCTGCTTAGAAGGCGAACAAGTTATCGTGTTAGAATTGGCGTACCTTTCACCGATGGGTGGTCTTGTATTTATAGTAGATGTTCAACCAGTTGGATGGTAGTTAGGAGTCCTTCCCATTGGACGGGATATTTCTTATTTTAATCCATATCGGATTTGGTACAGGATATAGAAGGAGCTGTTTGTTTGAGATAATCCTCCTTCCTTATTGGGGAAGATCCAACTGGCGATGATCTGTTATTATTTTCCCTTCCTTATTGATAAGGTTTGGTTGGATCGACAGGATAATATATTGCTAGGGGTTATTCTATTTTCTGTATGAGCGATACACAATCTGATTTGTAGGATATGGGGCTTCCAATTCATTCAGGATTGTCCTTTGGACCTGGCCCCTTGGGCCTTCGATTTGGGCCGGTACTGAGGAGCCTGGGTATTGCGTTGGGTGTATCACTTCTTTGGGCTTGGTCAGTGGGCCTGCAAGCCTATTTTTTAAACCCTATCAAATACTATTGATATTTATTTAAATTAATATTATTACTTTTAATTATATATTTAAATTTAATATTTTTAATTTTAATATAATATAAATCATATTTATTATGTCATAGGTTGGACCACGGTTCGACCACTTGTTCGATCGTTGAATCGGGAACCAATAATTTTTTCGGTTCAGTCATCGATCCGATTTTTAAAACATTGAGAATATGTCAATTTAGAAATAAAAATGGAGATTTGTGGTTGGAGATGTTGCTATAGGGGCAAGGCTTGGCTCAGCACAAAAGGGAATACTAGAGATACTTGTGGCTACATGCGATGTGAAAGGACACCTTTGTTAGGAGCGAGTGTCTTTAGCTAGGTGGTTATTATAGTTTAATAACCATCGCCACATGCTTCTAGTTTGAATTTGAAGGCTTGAATTCGAAATTCAAATGGGAAGTCCCCTTAATAAAAGTCTTCTGCATTGTGAGAGACCAAAGCTGAGTATATCAATAGAAAGGAAACTGTGTTTAATTCTCTTGTGAGGTTGGAATCTTTGACTTAGAAAATCTACGAAGTGTTGAAGCACTTTAAAATATAATTTTGCAATCTTGTGATTCTAATGAGGGCACAAGTTAGGAAAGGTTCTTGTAACTGCTTTGTTGCTTGTTTATGGTTGTTTTTGTTGTGTGGATTTTGGGAATGTTTGCTATGATTAGTGTCTTAATTAGCACCACACATTAAGAAAAAATAATTGGTGGTTGTTTTTAATGGTGTGACACTTACTCCCTCATCACTAAAATTGGCCATAGGATTCCCTCTCAAACAAATTGATTAATTCTTCCAATTTATCCATTTACTCTTGATTTGATTATCTATGAATCAAGGTTCACACCCAAGTATCCTCACACGAACACGGATCCGAATCACGGCCCAAATCCTGGCTCGTGGACTATTCGATCATAGCGAAGGCCTGCAAGATTTATTGCCCGGACACATCCTCTCCTAGCCGGCTGCCGTCTCTAAGAAGATGGCTAGCCAATAATTTTTTGGTTGATCCCTCGTAACTCGAAAACACATCCTCCCATAAATTAAGTACGTAACCGCCCTTAGGATGATCAAACAATTTTTGAGGCAGAAGATTCGGATAACTTGGCTATCCAAAAGGAAGAAACGCGCAAATGAAGCACCTCCCCTCTTCCCATTTCGCAAACCAATCACCCACTTTCCATAAAAGTGGACCATCCTCCTCCTTCATAAATAAAGAAGGAATCATTATAGGAAAATGGGGGGGAGGGGAGATACCCTACTAAAAAAACGGACGTATTTACTCTCCTTATGGCTCTGTCTGACTTAAGCATCGGAGAGACGGTCGGCACACCACCGTCGGTGCCTTATTTGTTTTGTAGGTCCTTGCTACTAAGTTAATGTCCTGACGATCTGGTGACTCTGAGAATCTAAGAAACAACAAGCCTGAAAATGCTGAAGCCATAATATGAAAGATGAAGTTACTCCGATGGAAGAACGAGTTATTATTTTGACAGGGACGGAAAAAGAGCTTCCGAATCAATGCATGGATATTAAAACTTGCTCTAAGCATTAATAATTTAGGAAATTATATATATATATATATATATATATATATATATATATATATATATATATATAGGTAGAGAGAGAGAGAGAGATATAATTGATTTATTAAATCCAATTAAATGATTTTAGATTTGTAAATCAATATTTCCTATGTTAGCCCAAATTATATAACGATTTATTTTGCATTAAATGTATTTTTAAATAAATTATAATTTTAACATCAGATTAACTATTATTCAATTTGATAATATTATTGTAAGAAATGATCATAACTTCACATTTATTTAATTTTATATTTGTCATTTCATTTGTTTAATTTTGAATACTTATTTCAAGATAACCATAAAATTTTATAAAAAAGTTCAAAATAAAATTAATTTAACAAAATTAATCATTATGGTATTAATAATTTTAACTACTTGTTAATAACAAATAGGTTATTCTATAAGTAATAAATTTTATAAATAAAATATTGAAAATAATTAAAATTTTATTTAAAAAGTAATAGTACATTTTTTAACAAAATATAATTTTAAAATTTTAAAATAAATAGATATAAAGATATAGTTTACTACTTTGAAACTATAAATTATATATAAATATATATATTAGTAATGGTAGCCCTCTTTTTTTTTTTTGTATTTTTTCTTTTTCATATCAGAGGTATACTTAATGGAATTCATGTTAGAGCCTCTCCAGGGCAGAAGCAAAGGGAAAGGGAAAAGAAGCAAAGAGAAAAAGAAAAGCAAAGGGGAAGGGAAATGAAGCAAAGAGAGAGAAAAGACGTTGATGAATGAGTTTTAATTGTTCTTATGATTTTTTTTCCCATTTCACAACTTCCAATTGTTTACCTTCAGTTTGTTTATTGAAAAATGTGAGGCGTAATATGCACACAAAGGATATAGAGAAAGGAAAAAGAAAAATAAATTTAAGTTAAACGGAAGGAAATTTGTTTCTTAGCATTTTTCCTTTTTATAGTACTCTTCAAGATCCAAAGATAGGCTGATATCTTAGTATTAGTTTTAGTAATTTCCCGGCTGATTTTTTATTTATTTTTAATTCCAAATTATAATCTTGAGATGTCACTCTTGCTCATCAGTCCTAGTGTTCCTTTCCATTTCTATTTTTATTTGGTGTCTTTGCTAAATAGGAACCTGTCTTTGGTCTTCTAGACTACGAAGAGTCTTACCTGAGCATGACCATAAGTTCTGTGCCTATTTTACAGGATGGGTCTGCTAAGGTCTTAGATTCATTTCCATGTGAAACAAAAAAATTCTGTTGTCAAAAAAATATAAGTTAATATAATTTAGATAGTGAAAGTACCTTATTTATAATTTGTTTACTTCTTCAAATACCTCTCTACCCTGCCAATTGGAAGAATCCATGTACCAATGATACTTTTTGCTGCTTTTCTTATTTTATTTTCATATGGAGATCCCTCCAGAGGAAGCACAGATCACTGTTGATGTCCAATTACGTGGTTATGGTGTTTAGGCTAAACTGCAAAGTATTCCTACTTCACATAGGCTCAGACTAATTGAAGTCATGAATTGTTGCTCTTCTTACCAACTTTGATGTCAAAGTAATTCAATTTTCTAAAAAATGATACATATAGTCTTATTTTCAAAATATTCACCAAAATAGTCTTTTTGTTTTTAAAACCACATTTATCACATGCGGTTTTAAAAATTAACCTTAAAACCTCATTCATCAACTGCGGTTTTAAAAATTAACTTTAAAACTATAATTGGTAAATATGATTTTAAATTTAATTTAAAACCGCAGTTGGTGAATGAAGTTTTAAAAAGTAAAAAGATTAGTTTTACAAATATTTTGAACTTGCACCATCCCATACTTTTTGCTGCTTTTCTCTTTTTTTTAATTAAATCGAGTAAAAAATTTTAACCGACATTAACAAGAAAAAGAAAAAAAACTATTTGCATGTATCATTTGTATCCACATCCTTCTTTACAAGATGTTTGAGACAATGCTTCATGATTGCTTTCCTTGTAGCTAGAGTACTCTTTGAAGGTATATACTTACCATGTTTGCAAATGTTCTTTGGCCTTTAAAGTAAAAATGAGACAGAAAAATGGATAAAATTATACATATTTGGACCACTACTTGCATCTGATTATTGGGCAACCATCAGATTTAAATTTGAAGGGACTTAATTTCCAGAATAAGGAAAAGTTAAATCAGAAGATGCTCCAAAATTTTTAAAATTTTTTTTCATTAGTCATAACCTTGATTTAAATATTTAAAAATTCAAGATCTGTATTCCTAGAGGAAAGATCATCTGGATTTTGAGAACCATATTATTGCCTAAAACATGTGGAATAAATTCAAGATTGTCTACAATTTGACATTTGCAACTAGGTTACACATGTTCACTTTTTTTTTTAAATCAATTACACATGTTCACTTTGAAATTTAAACAATATATTTGTTGTCCTTAACTTATTATGGATATATATAAACTTAAATCAATTTCAATTTTGAATGGAAACCCATCTTAATTTGATGGCCTTTTATTTGAGCTGTAAAAAATAACATTAATGTTATCTATAATAAAATTTCACATTTCAATAATAAATTTAATAACTAATGTCATGGATAAATTTCAATAATTAGTATAAATTTAGTTGTCACATGTTTCCTACATCAGTATCCAAAGAAGTATTCATTAATCTCAGTTGATGAAAAAGAAATGACAGCATGAAAAACATTCACACGTTGATCAACATAATTCAGTATTTGATTTCAATGCTTCACCTAATGAGTTGATAGTGTTATAAAGCTCTTTCTTTCCTTTTTTTTTGAAGAGAAAAATATTTTCATTGATTCAAAGTAACAATACATCGATAAAAGCATATAATTAAAATCGCTAAAAACCACAAATGATGAAACAACATCCATGTTAATAATATAATAAAACGACTAGAAGCCTATACATTTGATAGTTGAATCTACATATTTGATATTACTATTATGACTAGAATACTTATGTTTCTAGTTCTCCCGTATACTGACGACCATTGATTTAATTTCTTGTCTCTGATCATATATATTTTGCTTATCTGAATCGTTCAAATACAAATAAACGTCACACCACGATGACGAAAACCAAACCGTAGTACTGAGATGACATAACCACTCACAGTACCAAGACGACAAAATTTAACCACACGCGCATGAAGGTGACGACAATCACATGCGCACAAAGACGACAACTAAGTCACGAAAAAAACAAATAAACCTATAATTGTGTGGAATAACCATTTTATTGAGAAAGAAAAGGAGGCGACTGACAATCACATTAGCCTTAAGGCAATGACTAAATCACGAAAAAACAAATAAACATAGAATTGTGTGGAATAACTATTTTATTGAGAAAGAAAAGGCGACGACAATCACATGAGCCTTAAAGCAACTACTAAATCACGAAAAAACAAATAAACCTAGATTTGTGTGGAATAACATTTTATTAAAAAAAAGAAAGATGAAAAAATGTGTAGATGAATGATTTCAAATTAAGAACCAGAAGAGGCTAGCAGAGAAAAGGAAGCTAGGCTTTTAACTCTTTCTTTCTATTGGCTTAAATATAATTCATTAATAAATATTTGTCTTTTAACATAAAGTCTAGTATGAGTTGTAAAAAACCCAAAAAAAAAAAAAAATTTTTTTTTCTTCCGTCACGTTGATACTGAAGTGAAGTTAAAGTGCAGATTGTTCTGAATAAATAACGATTCGATGTTAGCTGCCATTTGACAGTTTTTCATAGCATTTATCAATGCTTCAGAATTTCCAGTTTATGCGTTCCATGGCTTCTAGCTCATTGGAGTTGAAGATCACGATCTCCTCCGCCAAAGATCTGAAGAATGTGAACTGGCGCCACGGCTCACTGAAGCCATTCGTCTCGGCTTGGGTGGAACCAAACGCTAAGTCCTCCACCAAAGTCGACCGTGACGGCGACACCTCCCCCTCCTGGAACGAGACTCTCCACATTCCGGTCCCCTCCGTCGTCGGCGATTCCGTTCTCTACCTCGAAATCGTCCATGACAAATCCGACGGCGAAGACGACACCAAGCCTATAGTAGGCTCCGCTCGCCTCTCCCTCAGCGACGTCGTCGACCACGTCGGCTTTGGTGTGGAGGCCTTCCGCACTCTCGAGCTCCGCCGCCCCTCAGGGCGACCTCAGGGCAAGATCGAGGTCGACATCTCAGTGAAGGATTCTCTTCACCTTCCGTCGGATCGATACTACGCCTACGCCGCTCCTTACTCGGCGCCTCCAGCGGTCGACTGCGCAGCCGCAGTTCCAGATCCTCGTTACAACGCGCAGTTCCAGATAGTGGCGGCGGTGGACGAGACAGGCGCGGGGACGGAGAAGGTATTGGATGTCGGTGCGGTTGCCGGAGCATTGGACGGACTAGCAATAGCCGGGAGCTCAGGTCCTTTGGAGGACAACATTCATCGCTAAAAATTGGTATAGAGGATTGAAAGATGAGGGAGAGGATTGATTTCTCCTTTCCGTCGTTCTCCATGTTTATTTTGATTGTTCTGGTGTGCTCGCCCTCGTAATTTGAGCTTCAAGGGTTTGTTTGGGATTGCTTTGAATCTTTGTTTCTTTTCCATTTTTCTTTATGTGTGCAACCTCTTGTACGAGGATTTGATTGGAATGCCATTTTCTATTTCGACTTTGTTTGAGAAACGAATTGTTTCTTCTCTTTTTGATGATTTATTTAACAAAAAAAAACCGAGAATGTAAAAGAAGCCGAAAGTAACAAGAAAAGGAAAAAAAAATTACTAGTTATTTTTAGTTTCATAGTGGAAATATAAAAGAAATAAATAAAATTTTATTTAAATAAATATCAAATGAAAAATATGAAGTATTGAGACAATATTAAAATAAAAAAAAAAAAAAAG